>JAAAQI020116884.1:0-15849 GCA_011800005.2 Stichodactyla mertensii
TGAGTTTTTGCTCGTTTACACATATGAGTTGGATGCTCGTTTACACATATAAGTTTGTCCCAACGGGCCACCATAGTCTCCGACGTTTGAGTTGCAGAAAGTTCACACAGAAACAGGGAGCCCGAAATGACGTCACATCCTTAATATAATGGCCATGTGCATGCATCGCGAGCTCACTTTTATGGTATCGTATTACAGGACTACTAGAGACTTTCCAAAGTAATTGCATTTTATTCTCTGAAAGCAAGCACAGGATTTTTCGCCAAGATAAACGTTCTTCATTCCATTATGTTGTAAGGTATGTGACTTCAAAGTTCATATAGCTTAAAATCTAAAAAAGTCACCTTTTAATGCGCGAAAATTATGGCAGGTTTGACTCCGTGTTCGATCAGACAGCGTTTCATCTACATTTTACCTGGATGAGCATAAACACTTCGCGAATTACTTTCTCCAGTGATTTTCACCTTATGAGAAGGATAATCCGTATCTTTTCTCAGAGATCATTTTCGTCTTGTTTTGCGATCCGTTACAATAAAGATGGATGATTTTGTCACTTCGAACAACCGAAGCTATTGTCATTTGTAAACACGCGAACTGACCTTCAACCGTCACATCAACTTAGCCACGAAATGCTTGCATTGTACGTCCTTTGAATTAGCAATATCTATATTTTTACATTTAGGCTTTATTTAAATGACATTTATTGCTTGCATTCATCGTTGGACGTCGCTAGAAGGACGAATATTCGTAGCCTTTAACCGCACAATTTTCACAGCAAGGACAGTGTAACTCTGAATGAATGAAGGTCTGTCCAAGATGGACAATTACACAAGAAAAAGAACGAAGCAAAAGGAAAACTATTTGGATATCAGAATTAAGCCACTAGTATTCTTCAAAAGTTTATATTTAATCGGTTTGACTGTTCTCAAAATTACATGATCTTCGCCGCTTAAATTACGTGACATTATTCGCGTGGTTTACATGGTAGCTTTTCAGCTACAAAATTATTTATTACTCATATGTTCGTTTTTTTCACAGATTTTAGATTAACTGCAATATGAAACAGCCGAATCTTACTCCAAACAAAACGTATGGTCGCCGATCGTTGTTCATTCTCTTCTGTGTATGCATTGTCCTGGTAACGGTATTTACCTCTCTACTCCTGGACTCCGACACCTTTCGCTCTCCTGTCAAACTCCCGTCAGTCCGGGGTATATTTGAGAGCATGCCGTCATGGAATACCACATTTATGAAATTCTCTCGCCAGTCATCTAACTGTCCAACATGTCCTCCCACCAAATGCGAAACTGCACCTCCTTGTGTTTGTGAACTTCCAGCGGCGGGAGCGAACTGCCCTACCCCTCTCCCCTGTCCACCACGATACACAGACCTATTACCATTCAAGAGAGACTTGAGCATGAAGTTGAGTGAAATACACCGAGACCTGAAGAATTCCCTGGACCAAAATGTAAAGCCTTCAGAACATATGCTTCTCAAGCTCGAAGGAATCTTGCAAGACCTTGACAGAGGTTACAGACACAGCAGAATCATCGAATTGGAGAAGCCGAACTATCCTAGCAGCTCGAACGACACGCTCGACGTATGTCCTGAGGAATATCTCGGCGAAAAAAAGGGCTATCCATTTTTTCAATTCGGTTGGGTGACGCAAAATTGTTCTAATGTAAAACCCCTTCCTCAAGTACTAACTATTGTGCTCAATACTGTGGACTATCCTGAACCGTACGAAGACCATGTTGGGCTTGTTTTGCGCGGAATAAACCAGACTTATCCTGGTGTTCAGGTCTATATAGCACCAAAAACCACCAGAATCAAAGAAATGGCTGAAAAATACCCTAACGTGACTTCAATAACTGTTAAAGAAGGTAGCAAAATGGGCAAAATTTGGAATCAACTGGTTTCCAAGGTTACCACGCTGTACACACTGGTTGCTCGGGATGTGGTTCATTTTACGTGGTTCGTGCGCGTTCGGAGACAAATTCGTATGATAAGCGAAATGGAATACGTAGGGGTGGTAGGAGGGTCGTTTCGTAACTGGACTGGACATTGGAAGGTCGGCTGTCGTCAAATAATCAAAAAGAATTACGTTCTGGAATATCAAGAAGGCTATCATTATTCTTCTCGATCTTGTATGTTTTGCGATGACTTGGAGGGACCATTTGTGGTGAAAACAGAAATCTTAAAAACGGCTGAATTCGGAGAAAAACTACCCAAAGAAGTCGTGTTTGAGGATTTTTTTTTAAGAGTGCTAGATACGGGGTATCTGACCATGAACTGTCCTGATGCTATGTATATAACTAACGACCAAACTGCTGAAACCAAGCGAAGAGAAAAAGAAGTATGGCGTTTCTTCTCTGCAAAATGGCAGTTCGTCAGGATCCTTTTACCAGGCGATATAAAGCATGCTTTTTCGTGCCCAGAAATTTCATATAAGTGTCGAACTAGCGTGACTAAATATGCTCTTTTGCCTTATTGCTGTCTCGAACAATATGGAAGAGCAATGCATTTCTTCCAGAATTTTTGTGTAGAGCATAATATTCTTTACGAGCTCGACGCAGGATCTGTGTTGGGTGCTGTGAAGATTAGCGGTTACATTCCTTGGGATCTCGATGGAGATATGTCGCTGTTATCCCAAAATATGACCTATCTCAGAAAGTTTCAGGATTATTTTCGACAAAAGGGATTCAACTTAAACGGTTACTCCAAACCAAAATGGGACGAAAATGGGATAATAATAAAAAGTCGCAAGGGATATTTAGTCTTTCACAGCCCTGATATTTACACCGAAATTAATGGATGGCCAACCATGTCTGGATTTTTATTCCTTCCTCCCGAGCTTCGAGATCCAGTTTATTTTACCAAAGTCAAAATCAACGGCTATTGGATCAACTGTATGTTTTCCCCAGGCCTCTACGCCCGCAACCGGTACGGATTGGACGTTTTGAAACACTCGCAAAGCTGGCTTCAAGTTGGGGGGATGGGTTCTAGTTGGAGTCGTTATAAGCCGGGTCGTTTTCTTAAGTGCAGATATCCCAAGTTCCATGCGTGCTTGGATAAATTCCCCGTTGATGGTAATATAGCTTTCCAGGTTCCTTGACGAAGGCTAAGTTAGCTTGAAATAGGCGAGTTTTGATCAAGGTGCAACGCTGAAAACTAATAATGCAAGCGCAATCAAACGTTTTCCTTTTATGTCTGCTGGCGTCAAGTTTTTATTCGGTAGAAATTCACATTTGAAGATGTGCTTGTGTTTGCGCTTGTAGTTGTGATTATATTGGGGTTGCTGGTTAAAATCAAGTCGTCCCTGCGCCAGCTACGCAGGCTATTTACATGCAAGGCAAGGAAGCGCAAACATCACACATGCCCTTGTTTGTTATTTGCCAACTCCACTGAAAGATTTTGAGTAGCACGTTAATTCAAATTTTAAATGGAGTGTAAAAGAATGTAACTCAAGTAGAATTCCATTTTATTTATTATTGAGCCATTAAACATTTTTCTGGCTATGAAATATAATTTTCACAAATAGAGTGTTTGAATGTGTTACAACTAATGAAGACACATATACTATCTTTTAAGTTAAAACCTGTTCAACGGCGAGACTAAATCCACTCTATTTTGTGTTTTTTAGAAAAGAAAGTTCAATAAATTGCGTTAAGTTTACGAAATGCGTGATTCTGCAATTCTTCTGAAATCAATAGTAGATGTGCCTGTTACAACATCTAAGAAAAATCCTATATTTCAATCAATTGTCAAAGATGGAGAACGGGGTGAGTAGCCAACCAACTTCCTGATGGGTCCGGAGTTAAAAGGTATATAACTCGTTTGAGTGGCCACCAAATCAAAATAGTAATGTAAATTTGAAGGACATTTTGAAGTAGTTTCCAAATATTACTTGAAGAAAAACCCTGAGCGACTCGTCAAATTACTTGTATTGGGGTGCCTGTGTAATTATTTAGGAGTTTATATAGATCCTCTTTTTCAAAATAGTTTTAAGAATTATAGGATATTTTCAGATACTAATATCAGTAAAAATCGGAAATAAAGGAAGGTAAATATGTATTTTTTTATGTACGAAAATGTGCACGAATGCCAAAAATTATTCAGGTACATTGAAACGAGGCTGGAGGAGGGGTTAATGTTTACATCATCACGTGACGAAATAAGAAGGTGGAGGAGGAAGTTGCATTCCGCCATCTTGGATATTCTGCAGAGTAATTGTTTGTCTATCGGCTTCCATCCGCCATGGACGCAAACGGCAAAAAAGTCATCGTATGTGACAATGGAACCGGGGTATGTTCAACTACATTACAGATGTATCCTTTTAGGATTATTGTGTATAAAACCCTTTTCTTTTTCAGTTTGTAAAGTGTGGATATGCGGGATCTAACTTCCCTGCTCACATATTTCCGTCGATGGTTGGGAGACCAATCATACGGTCGACACAAAAAGTTGGAGATATTGAAGTAAAGGTGAGTAGCAGGAGCTTACACTGAAGAGCTTTTGTGGTCTTCAAAACTTAATACAAGTCTTAATGTGTCGTGAAAATGGTCAAAATGATAACTTCCTGGTGCCTTATCAGGATCTAATGGTGGGTGATGAAGCCAGTCAGCTGAGATATATGCTCGAAGTAAATTATCCCATGGATAATGGTATCGTCAGAAGCTGGGACGACATGAAGCACGTATGGGACTACACGTTTGGGGAGTCGAAATTGAATATAGATCCCCGTGAATGCAAGGTAATGGAGAGAAAGTTTAGAATGTTTGCCTCGAAAGTTTGTAGGTGGGGTTTCTGTGTCTTTCATTTCCTGTCATGTTCCACCAAATAAATTATTTCTACATTTATAGGTTTTACTAACCGAACCACCGATGAATCCCATGAAGAATAGAGAAAAAATGGTGGAGGTAATCATTTGTTGTAAATAGTTAAATTAGATTGTATCATAAAAATTAACAGGTCGAATCTTGTTGTTTATGATTGACTGCCCAATTACTCAATATAATCCTCTAATTGAAAATACCATATAACTCTACTAATGTTCCAAAATAATGTCCCGAGAAAATCTGGACTTGATAACTTAACTAATTGACTGGATCAACAAAATATCTGGGAAATCGAAACATTCTTTGGATGTTTACTCAAATCTTGTGTGCTGAAGCTTGAACTATGTAGTCCTAATCAACATTTGTCAAATCTCTACAGACATTCTAAGTTCACACTCTGCCTTGTTCAAGTGCAAGAGCCATAGATTAGGCTTGAATTTGAAAAACTATTATGTTCGTATATACTAATATGTCAATCAGTACTCTTACATTTTGAATTCATGAATTTATTTTTGATTTGTTTTATTTTTTGTACCTATTGGTTATGTTGACAAGGTGGTCCAATTTATGATCTTCCTTGTGTTATTATTCCTCTAGGTTATGTTTGAACATTACCAATTTGATAGTGTTTACATTGCCATTCAAGCAGTTTTGACATTATATGCCCAAGGTGAGATTTTAATTCTGGATTTAGTATACATGTCTTCTCAATGTCAAAAGACACATACTTTCATCTGTATTTTCATATCCCATTCATTTTGTATATTAATCATGTCGCTGTTCTTTTAAGGTCTTTTAACTGGTGTTGTGGTTGATTCTGGTGATGGTGTAACTCATATCTGCCCAGTATATGAAGGTTTTGCTCTGCCTCACTTAACAAGAAGATTAGACATAGCAGGACGTGATATCACTAAATATCTGATAAAAGTAAGATTAAGCATTATGTAATAGGCTAAAGCAATAGTGTCTTGTACATTATTATACTAGAGTACAATGTGCTCTGTTTAATAATCTCCAATATGGCTTATGAAACTGTAGTTTTAGATCTGTAATTGTATTTTCTTGATTGTCTTACATAGTTGATGTTGCTTAGAGGATATGCATTTAACCATTCAGCTGATTTTGAAACTGTCCGAATGATGAAGGAAAAACTGTGTTATGTAGGGTAAGCAGAAGAAATTTCTGACTTTGTATTTCTTAAAATTATTTCTACTTGAAGCAGTAATCTTGGAGGGAGACTGGACAGCTCAAGTTGTTTGGCTATTATAACTGACTAAGTTATTATTTCTTATTTCTTTAGGTACAATATTGAACAAGAACAGAAGCTTGCATTAGAAACAACTGTGCTTGTAGAACAATACACAGTAAGTATACATGCTATCCTGGGCATATGTTTGTATCCCAAATGTTTGATTTTGTTTCTGTATTTTTATTCAGCTTCCTGATGGAAGAGTTGTCAAGCTAAGTGGAGAACGTTTTGAAGCCCCAGAAGCATTATTCCAGCCACATCTTATCAACATTGAAGGAGTTGGTGTAGCAGAGCTACTGTTTAACACAATCCAAGCAGCCGACATTGACACACGTGCAGAATTCTACAAACATATTGTATTATCTGGTGGTACTACTATGTATCCTGGTCTGCCAAGTAGACTGGAAAGGGAGATTAAACAACTGTACTTGGAAAGAACACTCAAGGGAGATGTATCCAAACTATCGGTAATATATTTTGACTTTTGTCACTTACATATAACTATGGACATCAAGTCATGGCCTTTTGAAACATTTGAACTTCCTTTCCAATTGATGTCAGTCAATCAAACCAAAGGGGGACATGATAAAACAATTATTTGTAATAATGGTTAAACTTTTGTTCTTTGTACATAGATTTTTTTGTTTAGAGCTTTTGGCTCCATGAGAGCCTTGTTCCATTATCACAAGTTTATCACCTGGTGTGCAGATTAGTCTTTTTCAATTTAAACTGATTATTGTAGATCCCATCTGATATGACTACTGTTAGACCAGAGTTTAAAAGTTACCTAGAAGTTCATTTCAAATCCTGTATTATCTGAAGCTGTGAAAACTTAAGTCTAATAAATAAAGCAAGATTTAGCCGTTATAGAAGTTCACTAAAGTTGGCTATGGAAATGTAACCACACTTCCAGTGGTATCTACACTTAGTAGATCATGATTTATTTTTATAAATTGTTTTTTGCAGAAATTCAAGATTCGTATTGAAGATCCTCCTCGACGAAAGCACATGGTATTCATGGGAGGAGCTGTGCTAGCTGATATTATGAAGGACAAGGATAACTTCTGGATGACAAGACAGGAGTACCAAGAGAAGGGTATAAGATGCCTGGAGAAGTTAGGCATTAAAGTTAGCTAAAAAAATTAGAAATCTAGCCTTAGTTGCACAATTACAAGGAGGTATGTGTTTGAAAACCTGAATGACCCATACTGTATCATGAAAACAATTAATCGTTTCTATAAAAATCTTCAATTTGTTCTTATGATTTTTTTGTAATGCTCATAAGATTTAGGAAGCTTTCATGTATTAGGCTTTGCATCTCATCAGCTCCACAAATCAACATGTTTCATAGTATTCACATTTGACTATCTTAGGCCATGCCTTTCAAAATAGATACTGGAGATTCGCAGTATCCAAGCTAGGCCTTCAAAACATTACAACATTCAGTACATGCACAGCTTCTAGGTGTCACATGGTAAATAAAGTATTGTATTGTGTGCAATATCTAATCTTTGAAAGTTTCCTGTACAATTTTTGCCTATAAATGTATTGCCAGTTATGTAAATTGAAGTATATTTTGTTGAGAGACTCTGGCACTCACCTTCCTTAAATACCTCATTTCAGATTGATAGTATGCTCTGAAGGAGTGTTATTTTTTTGAGTTGAAAAGAAGTGACATTGATTCAAACTTGATTAGGTATTTTCATCAATACAGAGGAGTTTTTCTAGTTAGTTCTATTATTTTGAAAATTGCAGAAATGGTTAAGGTGCCATTTTCAATTGTTGTTGGCAACTCATTTGTTAAAATGTGGTCGATGTTCTAGCAACATCATCATCAAAAATCACCATCAACAGCAATATCCTATACAGTACTTTGTATAGAGTTGCTGAAAAACCAATTTTTTTCAATATATTAGATTTTACTGTTATTGTACTAAATAGATAGGCTGTAACATGACGAAAGAATGATGTACTAGAAATTAGATGTGTTGTAACTCTGTTGTAATACTGGGGTAAGAATTATTTTCAGGTTGTTAGATCTATACCTTCAAGTTGTGAATTGATGGACGTTGACACCAATGTCATTTGTTATTTCAATATATGCATTAGCCTGAGGGTGGGGAGGGTATTTTTCTATTGTTTTAGCAGCAATAAGATTCAGCATTATTGTAAATTTCCCATTGAATATTCTTGTCAAAATTATTTCTTTTACACTTAAAGTGATTTTATAGAAAAGCAATAAAAATACTGAATCAAATGGATTGTGTGTCACCACTTTCCAGCCACTCCTTCCACAGGGGGAGCTGCTTATGATTAAACATTTTTTATTAAGAAATTCCATTACACTATTTACAAAATCCATTTCTTTATGTTCAAAGACTCTATTTTGCATTGATTGGAAGAGTACGCAGGATACTCAATCAGTCATTTTATCTTACAAAGGAGAAGCATGAACAGGAACTGAGACTAGTCCAGATGAGTAAACAGGGTACCCAAGTGGTGGGTCAGCTGCTTGTATTGTCAGGTTTCTCAAGAGAACAGGTTGGGCTTGAATGCTGTATCTCTCCTCGTCGTCATTGGTAAAGTAAAGTAACTCAAGAGCTAGGGAAGACCAGTGACCTCGAACTGCTTCTGCATTCAAACAACCAATAGGTGCAAGGATTGCTTGCTGTGTTAGCACTCGACTAGTATAAGTTCCCTGCAGAACAAAAAATAAAAATATGCAGAGTAACCAGTACAACAACAGTGACATTCATAGAATAAAAGCCTGCAAAACACCATAATCCTTTGCAGAAATTAAGAAATGAAGTTGCTATGACAACAAATTAGCCAATACCCACAGACAGAACAAGCGATAGCCCACTTCTGAGTTCTTGAAAAAGATGCATGAAAGTGAAGCTTCATGTAAGCCATACTTGGTGGCTCCAAAGAACTGAATTTCTTTGACTTAATCTGTTGCTTAAAAGTATGTTTTTACAAGTGAACCAAGAACAAGTCGGAGAAAAACCAGTGCCAACAAGTGTGATTTCACAAGCCTCACCTTCAAGCATCTTTTTCAAGCATCTTTTTCAAGAACTTGGAGTGGGCTATTTACATATTATGCCTTAGCTAGTGCAGAGCAACTAGCACAGTAGCTGCACAGGGGTCCCTGTGCAGTATCTTTAGCACAAACCACAATGTCACACTTACATCATCTGGGTTGCGTCCAAGCGAAAACAGGTTTGGCTTGCTGCTGAGGACAGCTCTGGCCCAACCATCATCAGTTTCTTTACCCATGTACCAATTGTCATCATATTCTGTCAGATATTCGGCCAGCTCTTCATGACTTGTTACCTCACCGAGAACAGCCTCATCATACATTAATTTGAAGGCATATCTAAAACCAAGAATATATACCATTACACTTTAATGAATCGGAAACTTTTGTACTGAGAATTTGAAATATGTTCTGGCAGAGGTGGAGGGATTGAGAGAAGCTAGAGTATGGCTCCCCCTTTCAAACAAAGCTGGAATAGCCTCTTAGAAAATCTCTCAGACTCTTGCTCAAGGATAGGCAAAAGTTAGTTAAAATGGCAGGGAAGATTGTGTAATGACCCAAAGGACTACTCCTAAGTTTTTGCATCTGGACTAAGGAACTGGGGAAAGAGACATAAATTACTGGTAGAAACTGGGGCACATGTGAATGCAGTTTTCAAATGCCTTTCTCAATAAAATACCAAGAAAATGCACTGTGCATTTGCAAACAAACTAGATCTCCTCCAATACCTTACCTGTATGCTTTAATCACCAGTTCGATGAGATGGCTATCCTTCTTTAACCAGTCTTCATGAAGAGACCATGGGATCTCCCCACCAAAGACCTTTAACGGGTGCACAGGGCCTGCACTGGAGGATGATGCCCCAGGATATCCCAACACCTCGACCAAAGCATAGCATGTAGACACCAGGCGCTCATAGCATTCCATCAGTACCAAATCACTTGCTATGGAATCATCAGTATTTCCATTTAATTCAGAAGTGTTCAATATGTGTTGGTACCAAGAGACAGGGAACTTAGTAGAAATTGGTTTTAATTGTCTCTCGTTAAGAGGCAGATCCGACTTCCATTGGAAGGGTAAATCTAATTGGTAGGAGTTCTTAGAGTGGAATGGCGTAGCAACGAATGAGTTCCTTGTGATATTCTTCACGTCTTTTGTTTCTTCAACTTCCACTGTGTTTGGAAAACTTTCTAAGATCTCCTCACGCGTCTTCGTAGTTTTCTTGCCCGTATCGAGGGCGGGAAATCCCCCGAACGCAAACTCGGGAGTTAAGGGTTTTTCTGGTTTGAACGCAGTAAGTTCGTCGAGTTCAAAGGAGTACAAACTATCGATATCCTTCGCTTGTCTCGCTTTGGTTTTCTGATTCATGCTAGAGTTTCCTTTAGGAGACACATCATCAGCTAAAAGTAAACTATCTTGAGACCAAATGCTCCCATTAATACTAGGTAGAGAGCTGCTTCTTTGCATTGCCACGGGCTGCGTATTCCCGCCAAATTCAGAAGCAGTATTCGTGACTTTATCGACGTGGCTGTCATCACAACTTGCCATTCCCATGATAGTAATTTCAGTGTTAGTCGTACTTTTTGCTCCCGCTTCAACACTTTTGACATCCCTGCTCGGCATTACTTCGCTGTCATTTTTGTTGGAACTCTTGCGATCTTGAATCAGAACCCACAGAAGTGTTTTCAGGAAGTTCTCAGAGACGTTGCGTAAATTCTCTGGCTGGTCAATAACCCCGGTCAAAACGTTTCTAGCATCAGAATACGAGTCAAGTTTAGCTGCATCACAAGGTCGTAACGTGTTCCAGGGATACGGGTTACGATAGAATACAGACTGCTCATCTTCGCGTACGAACGCAGCTTCAAAGACTTCATCCAGCCGCGCTGCTTCAACGGTGTGGCACGACGTCTCTTGCATTTCCAACCCCTTGACTACGACACAGCAGTAACGATAACCACACTCCACCAAATGAATCCAAACTAAACGATCCTGAAATCGCAGCATAAAGTGATCCCCCGCTTGTCTACTTCCAAGTGCTCCTATCGCAAGGGAATGACTGAGAGAGGACGCCACCTTTGGTGTTAGCTGTTGGTAATAAACAGCATCAGGACCAGAAGATATGACAGTGTCTCCTGTTCGAGGCCACGAGCGCAGTGGACGAGGAAAGCCAATAAAGAACACCGGTAGACAAAATAGTGGGAGAAAAGGAGACGACAGGACAGTTCCCACTAGTATTATGGCTAAAACAACAGGGAATAGGATGACTGACAAAATGAGAATAGTGGGAATTGATTTATGGCGTTGCTTTTTGAGAGCAATGGAAGTTACAGCAAGTGTAACCATGAAGACGATCTTCTGAGACAGCTGTTGGAGTCTGTCTTGACATACAGCAATGAGAAGAAGCTGTAGTGATAGACCTGCATTATTCCACCATGTTGCTGTATATGTTACAAGGTACGTGTTGATTATGCACACTATGGATAGATCAAGAAGAGTATTGAAAGTGTTCTGCCACACCTGGAATGAATAAACAAAGATTTTCAGATTGCATAAGTTGCAATGTTAAAATGCATTTTACTTTGATCCTCATTATTCTGCAAACTCGGACATGTCAATGGCTTGTTGTGAAATTGGTTTTTTGCTGCTGTCAATCAAAAATAATCAATCGGTAGCTTTTGACTGGCAGCAGTGAAAAGCCAAATTCCAGCAGGCAGCTTGCAACTACTGAGTTTACAGAATATTGAGAATTGCTGAAAATGTGACATCACTGGCATGCAAAAGGAACTTCTGGGTCCAAAATGAAAAGCAGTTCTGTGAAGCATTATAGCATGGATTACTCCACAGAATACTGATATTTGTATGTGCAGTATAAATTCTGCAGAAATATGTTGCAGAAATATGTCGCAACTCAAGCTCCACAAAAGACCATAGCATTGAAATGGCAACACAGTTATTTTTCATGCATTACAAGTGTCAAAATCTGACAGAGAATTATTTTTGAGATCTACTCATAAAAGCACCCTGATTGCTGGGGTAACTTTCACTTCAGTGAAGCAGGATGAGTGCATTCATACAGGAAAACATAACCCCTTGCTAAGGTGCACTGGAGTGGCCATGACTCAGTCATCCAGTAATAATGTGTAATAATTAAAAGACATCCAATATCTTGAATATACTGTAAGTATATGATTATTAAAGTACAGTACCTGTCTAAGAGCCCGCACAATACCAAGAGCTGTCATAACAGCCAAAAACCCAGTACTTGGTGGACGTAGGAAAAATCCAAGAAATATTACCATGACAAGAGGACATGCTGAAAGCAAAGAATGTTTACTGTAAATACTTATTTCTTAAAAGTCATGAAATCTACTCTACCACCTTTAACACTTACCATAAGACAACAAGAAGTGGTGAACCCATGCAATATGTCTTAGTTGCTTCTTTCTCTTATCAAATTTCATCCCTGATTGTATACTTCTTGGGTACAATGGGTTTCTTATAAACCCAATGATATAGACTCCCTGTAGGTCACCCATACTCTTCAGTATCAATAACAGCACACAAAATGTCATTCCAAAGCCTTCCAAAGATGACAATTTATCAGACAGAACAACACCCACACTTGCAGATGAGGCAGCAAGGACCAACAGTGTCACTGTTATTACCACTTCTTTAATGGACCATTGTTCTACATTAGTTATTTTCTTTGAAGTATTATTATTATTAGTTACTTTTGACATTATCAAAGCAGCAATGCTGAATATGTCCAAGCTTAAGATGTAGCCAAAAATGCTTGACAGGATTATGACGACCACATGGTTAGGAATGAAGATGGCCAAAATGGCTGGAATAATAGACAGAAGTAACATCACAAAGAGCCTGAAATCAAACAAATAAGTGAAGTTTTAGGAAATAATTTCAAAAATGACACTGTAAATGTAAACATTTCCATCTCTAAGGTGCAAACAAACCTCAAATCTGTTGCCATTGGTGACCCACCAAGAACAAATACCAAAACCTGTTCTGTCACCCATGAAAAAAGTGCATCGAGTGGAGGGAGGGTTCCAAACATCCAGAAAAAAAGTAAGAAAGGAAAAAGAGCATGAAGGACTTGATTCATAAGGAGGAGTGCAGTATCAGACCTGAAAATAAAAAAAAAACCTCAATAATATTCTCTTGAATAATAATAGTAACGTTAAAGTTTTTAACAGGTGATGAACAAGGACAAGAAATAAAGGAATGCCCATAGGGGCAGATCCAGGATTCTTTGATTGGGGTGTAAACCATATGTTCAGGACTCAAGCACAAAAGTAAAAAACATCAAATCAATAATTAACTGTAAAAAGCTCATCTGAGGGGGGAGTGTATACCACTTGACCCCTCCCCTGGATCTGACCCTGGAAGAAATGGTTATTAATGGGATGGCTGGATGAATGGATATGAGAGATGGATAGGTGGATAAAAGAACAAGTGTACAAGTGGATGGCTGATGACTAGTGGATGAAAGGGGAGGCCCACATTGTATTGGGTAGGTAGATGAATGGATAAAAGAATGGATGGATGATATCTTTAAAAACGACGTACCCTGGTATCAATCCAGAGATTCCAAACAGCAGAACATAAAATGGTCGCATGAATGGTGCAATATCTATCCACAACTGTGTTCTGAAAACAGCCGGCTCTGGAGGAGGGCTGGCAATGAGAGAATACTGCGCAATACACACCACCAACCAACCAAATCCATACAAAATAACAGTTACTGCTGTGACCCCATAGAGACCATTTAAATTACTAGGCAGTAAGTAAAGAAACAGTACGGCACCTAACAGCCCAGAAAATATCCCTTGTACAACAATTTGCACTACTGTTTTGTTGGACGAAAAGATAAACTGAAATGTCTCCAGTCCACAACACGACTCGAATTCCACCTCGTCTTCCTCGGCCAGAATGTTAGGCAGCACTTTAGAAACGTTAGTATATCGCCTGCTTGTGAACCACACGGCAAGATTTGCAGTCAGCACAACACAGGTAACTAAGCATCCATAAACATAGCAACAGATCAAAGACGACAGTACTCCATACTCAGATATAATAGTCAGTATCCCACCAAGTACAAAAGGTACTAGAAAAACCAGTATTTGGTTACAATACACGTAAAAAGGCGCATCGTAACCGAGTCTGAGCTTCAGTCCTCCTAATAAAGTTTGAGGAAACCGCTTGATGAAGAAGTCTAGCTTGTAGTCGTTAAGCAACGGTGCTCCTGTATCCATTGAACTCATTAGGTCGAATTTACACTCGCGAAAACTGTCTTGTATTTTAAAAACGTGGTCCTGTTAGTCATTTGGGACTGTAATACAAGTGTAGACGGTATGTATTGGACTACACAGCGCCAATTTTCTCCACAATTATTTGTTTAATTCGGTCGTGAAGGCCATCTTCTTCTCACTTGATCATCGTCGATCTAAGAATCAAATTCCGTCCGTTTTCAGACGCACCGACCTTTAATACATCTCGAAATCATATTTATACTTCTTTTGGAAGTTGTTCTTCGTTCTTTGGTCCACAGAAACGGAAAATAACCCCGATAAATTCAATAAAAACATCTATCATTTACTATTTACTGTATTTGCTCGGAAAAAACTGAACTTGTGACGTCAAACTTTCTGTATAATAAATACCCGCCACAGGAAACCCATAAAAAAAGATAAGCTAAAACACAGGAAACCCGGTAGCACTTTAGCACCGAAATTTCATCACTCAAACCGCCCTTGATCGACACTGATCCCTCCCAACTCAGTCTTTTATTGAGAGGCATCGAAACAACAGCTGATGTTACGTCCTTTAGTATCATGGTAACAGGTTTTTGAATCTGTTAAAACACTTAAGACTTGCGAAACTCTTATTCCGTATTAACTTTCAGCATGCTAAATTGAACAAGCATTGAATTGATACAGCAACCATATATGGTATATAAACCCATTATCAACGTCAACGTTACAGGAGAGTTCATGCCGTCACATATCATGTCCGTTCACACCAATAAAGTAAAGAGGTTCGAAAGCCGCAGTATTGGACTTGTATTCACAATTTAACGGCACAGAGCCTAGCAGTTGCTGCAATGATTCGAACTAACTTTATCGCTCTGGTGTTTCTGTGCCACTGGATGGCTAAATCTTGCGGGCATCCCGTTCCAAGGCTAGCGAGCTATCCCAAGCCTTTTACTCGCGAATTGAAACTCCAGTACCCTCCAATGAAAGGTAAAATTGTGGTGTTTGCTTCTCATGGCGGAGTTCAGCTAACACTGTTTGTTCTTGTTACGAAACTATTCTTGCACGCTGCTTATGTGACATGTGCTGAACATATTCTCTGTACTAATTAGTGAATTCTTTCCAGACAATTTGGATTCTTTGTGTTTATTAGGACTTACTTCCGGTCAATCATAATGGCGTACATTGTAAATATGTAATAAACCTGATATGTGGTTGTGATATTTATGAAATTCGTTTTATGTGGCAAATGGATTACGTGTAGTTTTCTAACACAATGGATAATTCGAGATTTAGGAGTTTGTTAAGTTGATAAATTTCTAACCGGAAGTCCGTAAGTCGATGGCAGTAGCGGTAACAACAAAAGAGAAAGCTGAAGTAGAATAAATAGAGATTACTTCATGGAAAGTGCGCGCGTACGGTTTTTATTCACGAGTTGTGAAGTATCATAAAACGAAC
>JAAAQI020116995.1:0-15848 GCA_011800005.2 Stichodactyla mertensii
AACATTTGAATATCAAAGAAAGTTCGAAAAGGATTGTGGTATTAGAGGTATGAAACGTCATCATGCTTGAGGTCTATCGAATGATTTGTTGGGTTCCCTGTGTACAGATGGTCGAGTGGGCATGGGTTTATACAACCGCTGACCATAGATTGCACCACGTGACTCTTTCTTTTTCGATCCTTCGCCAAGAAGGAAAAACTGTTGTCGAAATGCGCTTAGAAAAATGCTATTTTTGTTCGTCCACAATCTATCCAGGACATGGAATCGCTTTCGTAAGGAATGACTGTAAGGTAAGAGAAATATCATCGCTCTTTATTCTTTCGTTCGGCTTAATTTTAGTGACAAAAACCTTGAATGAACTTGTCTGCCAAACGACGACATTTTAAAGAGGGTCCTGAAGGGGTAAATTGGGAGCTGGGATTGGTCTTTTTGGGCTGGGAAAATGGGATTTGATGCACTGGGACTGGGATTTAGCCATTCTGGGATTGTGATTTTTCTAACTCTAACTCTATAACTTGGACTGGAATTTTGCATTAATGGACTGTGATTTTGCAAAACTTTTGGCCGGGAAATGGGATTAGGATCCCCTTCAGGACCCTCTTTAAAGTTATTTTGTCATGAAGTTTTGGAAATAAAAGTAAAATAAATGCACTTATTTTTTATAGTTATTTTTGATGTAGCTTTGTGTATTGTAAGATGCGAATAGATGAATCTCAATTTATTTTTCTACTGTACCAGATATTTCGATTCTGTAGATCAAAGTGCCACAAGAATTTTAAAATGAAAAGAAACCCCAGAAAAATCAAGTGGACTAAAGCATTCAGAAAAGCTTCAGGGAAAGACTTGGCTATTGTAAGTTTTCTTGTACCACATACATTTACAATATACTAGTTATTTTGCTATGCACCTATCAAAGGTAATCCTGGGGGGGGGGGCAAAAGATGGGTATTTGAAAGTGATAGTGGTTCCCCAAGTTGGGAGCATTTGATCGTTTTGTGGGTCCAAGTGTTAAGGCTTTTGATTGAGCCAGCTTCCAAACACACATCATAGTCAAAGGACATGAAGCATGCCCCTCTAGATTGCATTAATGGCTTCATTATTCAAATATTGAGTTGATTATGCAACCTGAGTTTTCATTAATAAAACTGAAGATTCCAAGCCTCAAAATCTATTTTCTACTCACATTTTGATTGAATTCTTCAATGAGTGTCATAATTAGGTAGGAAAACTCCACGGAAAGGCCAATACAATGTTTGCATCTTTGCTTTTCCAATTAAGATTTAAGTAGAAAATCAATGGGCCATTTTTGAGTTCTCGAAAATGATGCATGAAGGCAAGGTTTTGTGTGAAATCACACTTTGTGGTGGGAAACAACTGACTTGTTTATGGGTCACTCGTAAAGATATACTTTTAAGTAACAGAAAAAGTCAAGTAAATGTCAGTTATTTCACACCACCGAGCATGATTTAGCACAGAGCCTTGCCTTCATGCATCATTTTTGAGAACTCGGAAGTGTCCTATTTTGAATTCATGAGTCTTCTGTTTTATTTATGAAAATTTAAAGTGAAAAATCAACTCAATATTCAAATAATGAAATCATTAATGCAGTCTAGGGGGGGCATGCTTCATGTCCTTTGACTGTAATAGACCTTATCCGCTTGGGCATATTTATTTTCCCAATACACGTCACATGTCATTCCTTTGGGACTTTTTCCTTTGTTTTAAGGTAACGCTTGACAAGATACATTAATATGGATAAACCTCAAACAAAGAGTCATATTCCCAAGAGGTCTGAATTGGGAAAACATTACGCCCAAGCAAATAAGGTCTATTACATGTGCTTTTCAGAATCAGTGGTCAGCATTGTAGTTCTCAATCACCCCTTGCCCATACTCCTGGCTTGGGGTTGACTTTGATGGGTGCATTATGCATGCTATGATTATCCCTTTTTTTTCATTATGCATATATATGTATTAAGGAGGCTTGAAAGGGTTTTAGAACTGGCATATATGCTAACAAAAATGACCCTGAAAAACTTAATATGGCTAATATATGACAGTAAGTTGACCCAGAAGACCAAAGACCATAGAGTAAAGATTGGAATGAAAATGATACCAGCTGAGCAGAAATAAATTCTCAAACCAATCATAGTCCGTTGGGATTTTTCATGGCCGGCCCTATGTTCAAGCACAATTTTCAACCTGAAAGCTATTGGAAATCTAATCTGATGTATTTTGAAGCCTAGAAAAGTCCTAAAGTATTAAAAAGAGTGAAATTTTATTGTTGTGTTATCCAAAAACCACTCAAGAAATGATTTTCAAAGCAAAAATTGAGGGCCAGAGGTTTTGTCCAACAATGCTTTACACAGCTAGTTGTTTGCACAGCTAGTTGTTTGCTCAGCTGGTAATATGACATAAGATGTTGCTATGACAACGATAGACCACTTCAAATATGGGCAAAGGTTTTCATTTAAATCATAGCTCAATAAGCATTTGGTAAAAATCTTTTAAAATTGGCTTATTTCAGCTTTACAACTCATTCTTTGATTTAAATGAAAAAGAAAAAATTCTGTAATGGGAATTTCATCTTTCTGATGAAGGCTACCACAGTGTAGCCGAAACATCAGTTTCTTCAAATATCGTTCACATGTGATATTCGTAAAGTTTCCATTTTAATGTAATGGGAAATTCTCAAAAATTGATGAAGTTCATTTTAGGATGTTCCCTGTTACAGAATTTCTTTAATTTTTTCTTAGCACTTAGGATCCCTTACATAAAAACTACTTGCAAAGTTTAAAGAAATTTTACCAACCAGTTTTTGAGTTATATTAGTTTGAATGTGAGATTTTTGGGACAAAGTTTTTATTTTCCAAATTTACCGGTAAATGATTTTGAATACGTCATTAAGAGCACATGCACGAAAACCGTTTCAAGCCTCCTTAAACCCAGGTGGGAGGGTTGGTAGGCATATGCAGGCCATTTGTACTTTTTCAATAAATTCCCTACCCTGAAAAAAGGAAAATAAGTCAAATTTTGTAGAATTTCCCACCCTGTCAGCCATGCATTCCAAAAATAAAAGTAGAGATGTTAAAATGCTGTACCCAGGGGCAAACCAGGAGATAAAATTCCCCAAGATTAGGAAATCAAGGGCAAACAAGCCCCCCCCCCCCCCCCCGGCCTTAACATTGATGAATGCATTATCCAAATGAGCACAGGAGTTACCATCCTCATATTTTCAAGCCAAGCTCTGTTATAAACTAAGCATTCATTTGTTTAACCTGTAGGATAGTGCATTTGAGTTTGAGAAGAAGAGAAATGTTCCTGTCAAATATAATCGTGAACTCTGGAGCAATACAGGTAGACAAAAGTCTCAAATGGATGAGGCTATAATAAAATTCCAGTGGCCACTTGAACTTCAAGGAGTGTTAATGATCTCTAAAACATGTCTTAATCTTCATCATACTCTAAATTCTAGTGCGTGCTATGAAGAGAATTGAAGAAATCAAACAGAAAAGACAAAACCTACACATCAAGAACAGGTTTGTGATGTTCTTAATGCATATAGTAACTGCATTATTGTAGTGCAAGTACTCCATAACCACACTGCAGCTGTATCTTACTATACTATGATCATAACTACAAGTTGAATGATTCACTCAAAAATATAGTAAGCCATTTCAGTGTTATTTCAGTATTACAGCATGCAGTACTGAAAATCACTCTATAAATACCTTGATATCTTATTGGGTTCAAATTTCATGATAACTATGAATTTGCATTCAGATTAAAACCTGACAAGCAGCTGGTAAAAGAAGCAGATAAGAAAGAAGTCTTACAAAATATCAACCTCATCGCAGAGCCAGGTACATTACATAGTACTGTTTTGTTGGATCAATTTATTTATTTTTCATCATTGTCAGAGGATTATGAATTCTTTAAGAGAAAAAGATAAGGTATAAAATGCAAAGTGTGAAGTGGAGTGAAAGAGAAGGAAAAGGAAGGGAGGGAAAGAGAAGAAAGTGAATTGTAGGGAGGAGGAGGAAAGACAAGGAAATAGGAGGAAGGTAAAAGACAGGGAAATGAAAGAAAGGGAAAGGAGGAGGTAAAGAAAGGAAACGAAAGATATTTTGCATGTATTTGTATAATCAGTTGAATGAAACTTTTTTTGGAACTTTTTCCTTGTTGTTCTTTTAGTTGCAAAGAAAAAGAAGTCCCAAAAGATTTCGCAAGTTATGCGAGAATCAGAGAGCATGGACATGGACGAGTAGCAAAAACAGGCCAGAAAATTAACTTAGTTTTTGTTTATAAATAGTTAATTTGTTGTGTAAAATAAACAAGGTTGGATAGAAATTCCTCTCTCATTATTCAAAAACTGTCTAACCACAGGCTTACCACTCTAATAACTCTGGATATGTGTATGTACTATTTGATTTTGAGTTTTGTCTTGGTCTTTTTCCGCATGTGTGCTGTCACTTTTAACAATCTTCTCTCCCCTCCCCTGCCCTCCTTAGTAGCATTTTTTCTTCATTTTCACTGCTACATAATATAATGACAGTCAATATATTTTAGTATATCTCGGGATATTGAACCATATCTACTTCCCAAGCTTGGGATACAGCTTCTCTCAAAATATATTTGAATTTTTACTCAAAAAAAAAACATTGTCTTTTTTTTTCCTAGAATCCCTGGTGTTTGGTTGTGAAGTTGGTATACACTTATTTCAAAAAACGTTGCCGCAGCATCGATTGACTATTGACAAAAGGAGACTACAAGGGATGCTGGTAAATTAAACTTGAATTCATTTATTCACATGAAACACACTCACAGACACATATTCACCTGCAGAAATGAAGACGGCATGGAAAGTTGTACCGTGGTATCAATTGGAACTGTGAATAAATTAATTACAATTAACAGTACCTACGTGTCTTGCAGTCTCCTATGGTCAATTGTCTATCGATGCTGCGACAACCTTTTTTGAAACAAGTGTATTTAATAGGAAACTTTAAGATAGACGAAAGTCACTCTATCTTCTGTAAAGAAGAAGAGGTAAAACCTACATGTATGGCAAATGGCATGTATACTAAAACAATTACTCTCTTCACTGTCACTGAATAGCGGTTTTAGGAATATTTACCTCGACGCTTCGCATCTCGTTAAATATTCTACTGCTATTCAGCTCCAGTTCACAGAATAATGGTTTAATGTGATTGTGAAAATAATTGCTACTAAGGAGGGGAGGGGAGGGGAGGGAAGATTGTCAAAAGCGACAGCATTTTTCAGCGGAAAAAGACCAAGACAAAACAAAAAATCAAATACATACTCATATCCAGTTAATTTATTAGAGTGGTTAGCCTGTGGTCTAACATATGTAGATACAAGCTGCCAAAGTCATTTGGGAAATTTAGTGTTTCCATGGAAACGGACGAAAAGGGTTAGACCTTCACGTGGTTAGACCTTCACGTGGCTCGGATTGATGATCACGTTAATGGCGGTCCCGCGCACTTGATTCATATAGATATTTGAACGTTATAAATGTTAAACATTCACATTTACAAAAGGAACAATACTTCGGATGAACTTCGTTCAAAACAATTCGTTCAGCACGGTTAATTTTCACATTCGCTCGGAACCAAATATCTTGTTTTCAACTTCGTGCTTCGGAATTATCTTTTTTTACCTTTCTTCGTAATATAATTTGAAAAATCGAAAATTTTGGCGCCTTGAAAATTTATACTGTCGTTACCGTGGCTACAGAGCGAAAACATTTCGGGAACGAAAAAAGATATTCTCAAAATTATAATTCTTTTGCCAGTGAAAATCCTTTTAAAAGTAATTCAACATTTCATAAACCTTGTATCTACTCTCTTTGTATGCCAAATGTGAAAAACTACAAAAGATTCGGCATGCAGCACATTAGCTATTGACGCGAGACTTTTCGGATAGCGATGACATTTCTTTTTCTTTTTTCGTGACCGACTTCATTTTTGGGGCACCTGTTGTAAGTGTGACATCATCAACTGTAATTATTGTGTGACTCATATCTCATAACTTCGTTACAATGTTCCGACTTTGAATCATCACCGAGCACTTGAAAAAAATTCTTTAAACAGTAATCGTTTCGAGGAAAAGCAAAATATAAAGCTTCGCTGTTGCTTTTCCTCGAAAACGTTGGCTTCTTTTCGAACACCAGACTCTCTTATTGTCTGTTCGCTTCGCGTCTTCCGAAAAAATCTCTCACAACCTTTCATGGTTGATGCTCATTTTTCCGCCCAAATCATCCTGTTTTTAAAAGTATTCTCAGGGTTTTAGGCTCGTTTGATATTACTATTTTTTCTCAGAATACAAAGATAGATAATAATATTTAGAAATAATATGTTAGAGTTTTGAATTTCCCGTCGGAATTTCGGTGTTTGTCTGTAACGTCTCTTGGTTGTGATTGGTAGATTCTATTCGAAACTTCATCAATAATGAATAAATGTTGTCAGCGTCAATGGTCCAGGTTTTTTTAATTCCAATGAATTTTCCACCAAACTGACGCTGTTTGAGTTCTATGCATGAGTATTTACTAAGGAATGTGCTAATTGATTTAAAAACCAAGCGACTCTTTTTGGAGAAAGTCAGTTTGAATCGCGTTTCTTGGTTGACTGCAGAATCTGGGAACGATTTCTACTGTGCTGGGGTTTGGCCTACGTTCAACTCTCATAAACACCCGTAAACACTTTAAAACGAGTCTGGATAGACATTCCTGTAAACAGTCTTATTTACGTTGAAATCCGACTGTAAGAAACTTGAAAGAAAATTCGGAATTTTGCGAAGTTTCTTTTCTTGGAAGTACTCACATTGAATTGTTTTTCTTCGTAAGGGTATTCGCGAGGAATACCCGTCCGTTGTAAACAAATCTTGTCTCGACGTCCAACTCCCTTGAAGTAGTAAGCAATGGGAAAAGCAATTCTATTTGAAATTTTACTGAACCGAAGCGACAAGACTTACCATCCAGGTGAAATGGTTGCTGGAGAGTGCGTGATTGAGTTGAAGGAAAGTTTGAAGTTTCGCAGCGTGAATATTGAGTTCATTGGAGAAGCAAGAACGAATTGGGATGAGATGGAAAACTATACCACAACACACAAGGATGAAGAGATATATTTTCATAAAAAATCTTCACTTCTTGCCAGTGGTAAGTACTTAGTTGTTCAGTATAACTCGTATATTTTCGAACTAATAAGATGTGGAACTGTAACAGTAAGTTTTCAAATCTTACAGCACACTTGTGAATAGGAATATTGAAAAAAGTTTAGCATCAAAACAACAATTTTTCCCCCTCAAAAAAATAAGGAAATCATTGCATTTTTCTAGGCTTGAACAACTTTCCAAGTATTAAATATTAAGCTTTCCTTAAGATGTTGTTTGGTTAACGACAATAACAAAGCGTTGCAACGCTTTTTGCTTTTTGGCTAAAGTTTTTATTCTGTTTATTTATTGTTTAAAATTCATAAAAAGGCGCGCAAAGATCTGGCTTTCTCAGTTTGATTTCTTTCTTTCTCGTCTAGTTTTTCCCCCGTTTATGTATATTGAATTCCTATTTTTCTTTTCAACACTGAAGCGACACTTGCTCCCAGTTTAATCCCTCTAGCTATGCTTGAAACAAACACGTTTAAGTAAACAACGCCAGTATTTACAAGTAGCGTGTCGAGGCCACCAAAGGAAACGTGTACGTCCAACCTCAGCGCTTTATAGAATAA
This sequence comes from Stichodactyla mertensii, assembly GCA_011800005.2. Taxonomy (NCBI): domain Eukaryota; kingdom Metazoa; phylum Cnidaria; class Anthozoa; order Actiniaria; family Stichodactylidae; genus Stichodactyla; species Stichodactyla mertensii. Next base: position 7,742 of record JAAAQI020116995.1, read on the forward strand.
ATATTTGACGGCGTCATGCTAGAAAGGACATAACATCTCCATCGCGCTATTTGATTCTTTTGGACGATTCTCTTCATTAGGGAACCGTTCATTTTTTATGCCGGGAATGGTGGGGGGAGGGGAGGGTCAGAGGTATGGGGAGGTATCTCCAAAAATTGAGTTCAAGAGGGGGTGAGGTAGCCGAAAATTTTGATCGTATTGGGGGCTCATGCTCCCAAAAATATGTAAACGTAGAGGGGAGTCTTGTAAATATTCATAGACAGATTCCGGAAACCCCCTCTAATGTCCATAAAAAATGAATGGTTCCTTTGTAACTGGCATTGAGCCCATTTCTGCCTTCATATAGATATAATCCCGAGTCTGAAGCTGTACACGCTGTCGTAGTATAGTATAGTACAATGAAAATTTCTCTTTTACGAATAAAATTTGAAAAAGTGAAACGCACTGCAATGCAACGGACTGCCACAACAAGGCAGTGATATTTATAAGTTACGTCAGTGGTTTCCATGGGAACGACAATCGGTGAAAACCGGCCGGCGGTTTAACTTTAAAATGTCTGTATTGGAGTACAATGGGTGGATAACCGAATGAACAGAATAGCACGAAATGAATGGATGAAATAGTAGGAATTAGAATGAAATGAACACGTCACTATATAGTAAATGTTAGATTATGCAGATCTGCCATAAGTTTCTAGATCTTAACGAAGTGATAAAACAATAGGTTTGCTTACAGGTCGCATCTTTTGCTTTTACCCGCTTTGTTTATTTTATGGTCTATCTCCATCTTCTATCCCCTGTTAATGACGTCATTTCCTATTCCAGGCAACGAAAAGAAAGGCTCGGTCAGCGTCCTTTCCCCTGGGAAGCATGTGCTGGAGTTTACTTTTAAAATCCCACCATTCAGCCTCCCATCATCCTTTGAGAGTAAGCATGGTCACGTGAGGTATTACCTGACGGCCCGGATTAACAGACCGTGGAGATTTGACGAGGTTACTAAGGAGATTATTCAAGTGATTGATTTGATCGATGTCAACTGTCCACGAATGCTGGTAAGATCAACGATTTCTTCTGAATACTTGATCATTTTTCGAGCAAAGTTCTTCCATGAAATAGAAAATTTTGTTTGCGCCTTTACCGTCTGCGGTTGCATCTACCCTTCGTCTTCAGTCGCCATTAAACGAAAGTTTACACTGTCAAACTTCTAAGCTTCTGGGGCACCTTTCTACACAGTTCCACGATTTTTCCGAACAGTTGCTGCCAATATACACCCATTTCAAAAATCGTTGTCGCAGCTGAAGCAACAGTCAACACTCCAAGGCCGCAGAGGATTTCGGTAATTTTTCTCATAAATCATGTTCGCAGTACTGGTATTTTTCAAAATATTTAACACCTGAACTACCACTGCAGCTTGCCAGAAATATATGTCACAAACGCATGCAACCAAAATATGCTCTAGAAGAATTAATTTTGAAAAATATTACCGAAATCCTTTGCAGTCTTGGAGTATTGACTGTTGCCTTCAGCTGCGACAATGATTTTTGAAATAGGTGTATACGGAAAAACCCAGCATGGAGTGGCATTCTCAGAAGATACCAAGTCAAACAAGTCAGGAAATTCGCTAAATTGCACAGATAATCGTACTTCTGAGAGGGGGGGAACATTAGAATTAACCGGTAAAATTTTGAAGTTCAACGGAACAACGTGACCATGTTTCTGTCGCGATTGTTCACGGGAAGATACAACCGACGGTAAATGGTTGCCTACATCTTCCAGTATCATGATGTTTCATACCGAGACTAGAAAATCCAATTTTGTTTCGTAGCTGCTTAACTCCCTGCGAAAATCACGTGTTCAACTCTCTTATCTGTGTTTGTTCACGTTTCTGGTTAAGTGGAAAAAGAAAGTGACGCGGTGGGCCATAAACGTGAAAAAAAAATGTCGTTTTGTTTTTCTGAAAGAGAGAACAGCGAAAAGTATAAAGAAATTGAAAAAGGAAAAAAAAAAGAAATTTTAATTCAAAAACCAAAAAATATCCAATATCAATGCAGTCATATCTGATGAACCGAAATAGAAGGATGGATTAAATGCCGGAACACGGCGCGCCAACAATTTAAAGGCCCTGGGTCTTTACACAGAAACAAGAATGTAGTTAACCTTTTTTGACCCGATACTCTCTTTTATTATACTTTTGTAGATGCCAGTCTTCGGGGAAGCACAAAGATCACTAAACTGTTTACGTAACGGTACAGCCGTACCGCTACAAGCCCTCGTAAAAACCGACCGCAATGGTTACTGTCCGGGCGAAAAAGCGACCCTTGCAGCCGAGATTAAAAACCTTCCTCTGACAGAGAAATACCAGACTACTATTAACCTGGTTCAAAAGGTCACATATAAATCACGATGCGGCAAGCATCGAAACGAGTACAAGCGGCTCAAGTTGTTACAGCGGTCTTCTTTATCGCACAAGTGCGATGAGGTGGAGATCCCGGATGTTGTTCCGAGCATGAGGAATTGTGGGATTTTATCGATCACGTACCACTTGAAGGTATCGGATTGAAGGAAAAAGCGACAGACTCTGATTGGATTGGTTATCCTTGATTGACAAATGACGTGACGACCTGACGACCAATGACTGCACGACTCGACGCATTCTCTATTTCCTCCGATTTTGAATTACAAAATGAGCTTAAAGGCCCGTGCAAACGCACGCAACATTGTTGGCCAACAACATCTAACATTGTTGGGCTCAACATGTTGGGAGCGTTTGAAGACCATGTTGTGTGTTGTTGTGTGTTGTTGGGACTTGTTGGATGTTGTAGGGCGATAAGTTTGAAACGCGTTAAACTTCAGAGCCAACAAGTCCCAACATTTCTTTTGTTTCGTGGTCATCGAAGCATAGCCCAACAATGTTGCGTGCGTTTGGACAGGATGTTGGGCGTTATGCCCAACAATGTTGGACTCGCAGATGTAAATTACGCATCGTATCCATGGAAATTTCACACAAACAAGCGTATTACTAAACATTTTTGGGTCTTGTTGCGAGCGTTTGAACACAAACACCAACAGCGAACCAACAACTGCCAACAATGTTGGATGTTGTTGCGCGCGTTTGCACGAGCCTTAATACATTACGGCGATCCTACGGTTTTAGTACATGACCGACATCTATCAACGTCTGTAGTCTTGCTGAAATCATGGCGACGCAAACTCACAAAACAATAGAACTTCGTTCTCTTGAGAATCGATGACTGAAAATATTCCATTGTTTTGGCACCACCATCATATCACCACCACCACCACCACCACCACCACCACCACCACCACCACCACCATCATATCATCATCATCACCACCACCACCACCATCATATCATCATCATCACCACCACCACCACCATCATATCATCATCACCACCACCACCACCACCACCATCATATCATCATCATCACCACCACCACCACCACCATCATATCATCATCATCACCACCACCACCATCATATCATCATCATCACCATCATCATCACCATCACCATCGTCACCATCACCATGCATCATCAACACCACCGTCATCTTCGTCATCCCAATTACTGATCCATCGTTTTATTTTTGTCTGACAGGTTGTGATAGCTTTGGCTCAAGGCCAGGATTCTGCTATTGACCTCGAGATTGACCTTCCCATTACCATAGGAACGGTACCGCTGCGCAAGTCTTACGGGCTCATAAGTAAAATGATTCCTTTCTCTCGACTCAACGAAAGCAACTTTAACAACAAGACGTTCGTTACAATTAAACATAGTAAGTTGGTTCAATTTTATCATTTCTTGTTCCTGATAATTTGGTCTAAAAATCACAATGGCGTTTATTCACTCTGGGATGTTAACAGTCTCCCCCTTCTGCTTTCCGCATATTATGTATCCATGTATATAGTTGACACACCAAAGTGAGTCTGCGCACCCTCGCATTACACGAATAAGAGAGCGCGCTGTATCCCCCAAATATATGTAATCCAACATTTCTTCTTCTAAACTTCATGTGTCCCGCCGCTTAATACGGCTTAGGGGCTGTTTACATGAAGGCGAGCTGTCCCTGCTAGCCGGGATAACTCTTTCGTTTTCTTTTACCTTGGGGACACAAAACAAAAGAGTTATCCCGGCTAGCAGGCACAACTCGCCTTCATATAAACAGCCCCTGAACCGGGTGAATTTTGACGAAAGTTTTTACCAAGGGCAATTAAGGTGTTCAAACTCTACACTTCCCGTATGACCACCTATGGCGTAGCGGCTTTGCACCGTCTATTCCACGTGCTTGCTTTGCGCACAGAAAAAATCGTGTGGAAAATCTGTTGGGAAAGTCTTACAAATATTAGACACAATTCACACTTGATTCTTTCCAGTAACTGTTCTTTCTTTCTACCAACAGTGTCCGCAGTAAATCTCTTCTCACTGTCTGCAGTGACGACGTGAGATTCCTAACAGCTCAACAAATTTAATGTATGAAAGAGATTAAAATGTTATTTTCTGATGAAAAGGATTTTATGAAAAAAGGTTTCAAATTCATTTTTATAATAAGCAAAATATTGTAAATAGGCGAAATAGTTCGATTTTAGCACATTTTTTTAACGAAAAGAAATATTAAAAATAGAATTAAATATTTTAGGAAGTTTTAATAAAGAAGTTTTTGCTCACTCTTTGTCACTAAGGTATCGTTTTTTAAAGAATCAATTAAAATAATGGTTTAAATTAAAGACACTTTTTAAATGGTTTACCAATTAGGGTGATAGGAGCGTGCGCTTTTTTAAACATAATCTATCATAAGTGATTTAATTTAAGTTAAATCTAACCTTCCATGCCACAGATTTAAGGTAAGAATACAAAAGTTTAAAAACATAAAAACTCACCAAATATATGAACTGTGTATTGATTAAAAATCAGATTGTTGAAATTGCGTCTTCTTTTGTCTTTAACCCGATAAGATTGACCACTTTCCATACATCGGTTCTATGGTCAAAGACAAAGCATTTCATTGAAGGTGTGAGGTACAAATTCGAATAATCCTTTGTAACTACTCATTGCCGCCTCGACTGAATGCTTTGTGTTTGACCAGTGAACGGATGTACAGAAAGTATATAATCAATAAGATAAAACATGTAGCAGATCCCCATGGTAAATATTTATTTCAAGCTCACTAGGTGTTTACAATAGAATATAAGGTAAACGAATTGATATTTACAATCTAGGGGGATTACATCCCTTCTCGTAGTGTACAAATATCATTAGCGCAGCGTTTATAAAGCTGTGCGGCTCGCTAGATAAGGACTCTTCTCAGAGAAGCACTTTTCAATAACGGCTCGTTTATCGACTTGAGACTTCTGCTCTTGTCTACAGTAATTAGCCAGATTGAAGGCCTTCTGTTGCCTGCGAATGCGAACCAATCCTTGAACCGACGCAGGCTAGAGTGATTTTCCTTCGACCATGAAAGAAAATGACTACTAGTACTAGTTGTACTAGTTGATAAAGAACAAAAGAAAACAATAGGTTTAGAGTCTACTACTAACTATTAGTTTGCCTATTTTTTCATGGTCGAAGGAAAATCACTCTAGCCATGAGTCAGTTATAGACAATCTGCTCAGCAACTATATGATTGTGTATTTTGTATTATCTTGACGCATCAGTAAAACATAGTTCTCCTAATATAGACTAAGCGTTGGCGGGCATAAATCCACGACAAATTCAACATGATAAAACAAAAATTCTTTGATTTCCGTCAAACTGAGAATTCAGTGAATGAAAGTCGTACCGACTAACCAGATAGTCCTAAGCAACGTACTTCTGCTCTCTTGACGCGTGGCACATTACTTTTTTTTAGTCTGGCGCAACAACTAACTTACTCCTAGGCGTCACCATAGTATTCATACGATAATGTCATGCTTGAATGCGCATATCCCAATATCATGATTATTTTATTTTTTTAGTATGCTTCATAGTGACGGAAATGATATTAATAATGCTCGTTCAAATACTTTATTTTTGTATTATTTCTTTGGCTTTGTATCTAACTATAGGCCTTTATCATAATTGCAGATTTCTAATCTTGGTAAATGTAAGGATCTTCATCGTTAAAAACATTTATACCATCTTAACGAACTCTTGAAAATCAGTAATTTGGAAAGTTTGAATCCGATTCAAACTTTCCAAAGTTACTGATTTTTAAGAATTCGGCGGCGCATAGCAGCAAAAATTTAAAATGTTATAAAATGAGATTACTTTCTATGGATTTCAGAGATCAGCCCTTGGTGGCCTCGTTTTCATAGTTTCTTAAACTTAAAATGCTTGTAAGTCCTGAAGGATTCGCACTTTTTTCCTTAAACTTTCAAGTTTTTGGAGAAACATCTTCTCTCGAATGGAAGACCAATGTTTTATAAAACATTAAAATCTAAAGCGTTATTCTAATGAGCTGCAGCTATTGTGTAAGAGGTCAATATCCCACTATCTAGTTGTATTTACGTTGAACAAGTGTTAAAGACTTCGGGGTACGTAGTAACACGTGGACTTCCTTTTGTTTGAAGCTGCTCTTTTCGACGATGTTTCAAAAATACCTTATTGTCGTGGAGTGAATGTCTCACTTTTGGTGCTCACGTGTTCGAGTAAAAAAGAAAAAGAAATGAAAAAAGAAGAAGAAAAAAGCTTGCCAATGCCGTCGTTCAAATTCTTCCTGTTGATTTCACTATCAAAAATAATTTTCTAAGTTTTGATCTTCACTTTTCCGGGGCCGGATTCGTTCTTGAACTTGTCAACAGAGACCCACCGTGTGCAATATTCAAAATAAACAATAAAACAAATAAACAAATAAACACTATCGGTTGTTTAAACGCAGATAGAATATAATGTTTACTCAAAAAACGTTGCAGATACAATAATCTAAAAAAAACGTAACACTATCTGAATTAAGTTACATTTTATACAGTCACTAGTAATAACACTTGGAACTGTCAAAATTGCCTTCTGTTTCTTTCCGAGGTTGATCCTACAAACAATGGATATTGGCTCGTCAGGTAGCTGGAGTTTTAGGTGTTTCCCGTAGTTAGCAACGAGCTTCAAAAGGAAACGACGTACAATTTGTAGTAAGGAAGCTCACGCCAGAGGCAGTATTTTCTTGTTGTTGTTGTCACAGTTGCATTATTTCTAGATAGTCCTAGGGAGCATTGGCCACGCCTCGTGTTCCTAAGCTCACTTTTCTCGTGCTCTACATCTCCCAGCGTGTTCATATCACAGTACAGAGACATGCGCGCGCGTTTTATATTCTAAATAAAGCTGTAGATGATTTAAGGTAAAAGGTTTAAGGTTCCTTAAAGAAAGAGTTTCTACTTTTTTCATCGATTTCTGTTGCATGACAAGTTGCGTACGTGATGGTCACACGAGTAACATCGCTCTGCAACTTGCAACACAACATTGTTGCGCGACAAGTTGCACAAGTTGTTGCTCGTATCACCGCACCTTAAATCATCTGTTGCTTTGTTTAGCAATATAAAGCCTCCTTTTAGCCTCTTTTACTATATAGCGCGTGTGTTGCCGCTTCTCTTGCTCTGGCTCGTATGGAGCTCAGTTTGTTTATTCAGACCAGTAATTAAATCATTTATACATGTGTTTTGGACTTCTTGTTCCATTGATCCCACGGCTCCTTAAGAGTGGGTGGTATTGATAACTGCCAATGGTAATTGATAACCACTCGGAGAACAACAAACGCTACACACGAGGTGTGTGAACTGAGTTTCTTTTCTTTTCTTTTTGTTGAGGATAATTTGGGAAATCTGCCCTCTTGAAAACAAAACCGACTCCAACTCAATCGAGATTTGATGCATAATTGTAAGCCAGAATGCAGCCATTTGATTTGATTTGATTTGATTTGATTTGATTTGATTTGATTATATACACCTGTTTCAAAAATGGTTGTCTACCAACTCTACCAACTGAGCTAATCGGTCGGCACCCGATTAGCTCAGTTGGTAGAGTATCGGTCTTTCGTGCGGGAGGTCGTAGGTTCAAGCCCCGGCCGGACCAACACTCAGGGTCTTAAAATAACTGAGGAGAAGGTGCTGCCTTTGTAA
>JAAAQI020117106.1:0-14462 GCA_011800005.2 Stichodactyla mertensii
TGATTTTCAAGTAGCCAGTTGTAAATTACCTACAATTAGTGAGATTTACAATTGATCATGTAAACCATAAAATATAAGAATAAAGTTTCCATTTATATTTATTATATATTATTTTTTATTTTTTATTATTTATTATCAATATTTATTACTTTATTAAATTCTTAGGTAAAGGGGTCAATTTCCTTGCACACTATTTTAGACTATGAATACATGAGCAAGTATGAAGTTACATTCATTCATCCGTTGTAACACCAGGCAGCACTAACTACTAGTAAGTTAATTTCCAATAAACTCTGCATCAACTTACCCTCTTTTTGTGGATAATACTTGATATCTGAGAATCTTGGTTGATTTTAATTGGAAGAAATTTAATGTGAGAATCAAGGAGGTTACTATTCAGCCATGTGTTACTTCCATCTTTGAATTCCACACCAGCAAGAGCCAATGAAAGTAGATTATTTGATGACACTGAATAAAAACAGCATGCCTAGATTAATGCTTGTAAACACTGTCATATTATCTTGACACGCACATGGACTCCAGAATGTGTGGTTCCAGAATTTATCATCTCAAACAGGTTTGTAACGAATCATGAATCCTTAATTTCTCATAATCCAAATTTCCGTTCTTATATTCTTCGTCTTTTATCTCATCACTCTCTTTTTCTATAACCAAACGTTCATGCCACAGACCAGATAATCCATCATATCCAGGCAAAATACAGTGAGCCCACAATCTAATCAATATAATTCAATAATTTCTAATATTAAATTTACCATTGCTCTCTTTATGACTTCTAAATTTTGATGTTGTGATTAACGGTATGTGAAGCACTTCTACTGTGTTGCTATCTGATACAGCTTTGACCTGACCTCCGAGTGAAATCCCTTTCTTTATAAACTCTTTAGGTATATCACTGGCATTTTGGAACCAACTGAACTGTGACAAGGAATTAAAGGCGAAATTTATGCACCTATCAGTGTTTGGGGTGAAGGAGGAGTGAGCAACCCAGGGGGAATAGACATAGGATGTTGCCCTTTGAGTTAGGCATTCGACAAGTAAATTCTTCCCCGGAGGAGGGGAATTTGATACTTGACAGAATGAGATAGCCTGGAAGGGAGGGGAAATATGACCTTGGTTAGAGCCTTAAGGGTAGTGAAATTGACTCTGCCATCTTCAAAAATGTCAATCCCCCTAAGTCTGTCTCCTTCTCCCTCCCCCCAGCCTAGGGCTAAACAATGATAGGTGCATTACAAAAAAGAGATCATTTATGGCTGTCATACAAGTGAAACTGTTGGGTTAATACAATGCTTATTGTTTGATAGTTTTTGCATCTCAGTATCTGGCCTCCCTGGCATCTCATTCTTAGCCTTGGAGGTAAGAATATAACAAGCTTAGAACGAGGGCTATAAATGTCACTCCATAATGCACCTCTCCCCCAAAAAAATGCTTGCACATACCAAGTATGTCCTTTTTACTATCAATAGAATACCAGCTCCTGCAAGTAACAAAGTACCTGTCTGAAAACATAAAGACATCAAATTCATGCTTTAATTTTTCAATTTTAAAATAAGCATCACTTCCTTTCTCTTAAACTCCACCATTACCTGACCCCTTCCCTCTCCTCACTGAGGAAGGCTAAAGCATTTTCAGGCAATCATTTAGTTCTTACTAAATATTCACTTAAAAACTATATGTACACACTATTGTTTTTGGGCACTGCCCTACCCTAAAAGCTCGCAGATGATTGTCAATAAAGTTAGACGTCTTAGTAACTACATCTTCTTCGTCTGTCTTTCCTTTTCTGCTTCCAAAAATGGAATCCATAACTTTTGAGATCCATTCCATATTTGTCATCTTCACATTCAACTAAACCTCCCAGAAATCTTTGCGAGGACTAAACCTTTCCCGCACTCTGTTCGGAAATGTTCGTCATGGGTTCGTGACAGTTTTCTAAGAAATAAAACGCGTGAAATACAACAAATATTTATTGATATAAGAAAGGAAACTGTTTAAGTAACTATCAAGAGTGCTAAAATTTAGAAAAATTGTAAATCTAATTTTGGAAAGGCGAATATTTTGAAAATTCTAAAAACCATGTACGTCGGTCGTCCGTCGGATGTTCCGATTTCTTCCAAATTTGGTAGTGGTTTCAAGGTTCGCGCTGCCTCAAACCATGTGACCTTACGTCGGTTGCACGTTCGTTTCAGATGAAAGTTCAAAATGGCGTCCAAGATGAACGGAACCAAAGAAGAGTATGGAAAAGTCATTATTTCCCTTGAAAACTGCCTCCTACCAACCGAAAAACTTATCGAAACGCCGTCTATGAAGGACGGTCTAATTAAAGAAGTCGAAACAAGTATAAGAATCGTTGGCTGTGAGTTTATACAAGCCGCAGGAATCTTGTTGAAGTTGCCCCAGGTAATGAAATGATTCAGTATTGAACCTCAGATTTCTCGCTTTATTTTAACACTTTCTGACTTAAATTCTTCTTTGCAAACCTTCAGGTAGCAATGGCTACTGGACAAGTTATATTTCAGCGTTTTTTCTATTCTAAATCATTCGTAAAGCACGACGCAGAGGTAGGTTGAAGTTCAAAATTTTGTTCATGCTTTAAAGTATTCGCTTCCGCTTCAAAATTTGAAGTAAAAAGAGCGATAAAGGGCTGCATTTTCGTCCAAAATATATTCCTCGTACACCCTCAGTATTGGATGTTGTAATGTATTTTGGATTTATGACACAGTTTTACGAAAACACAGTTTTCCTCTATTTTGTCCTGTCCTCATTGCGCAAAATATCCCACAAGGTAATCCTTTGCACGCTTGAAGAAAGGCTCGGGATTACAATATGAATTTTAGATCAACTCAGCTGAAGAACTTTTGAATTACCTTTAACTTTTGATAGAATTGTAAAAGTAATGCTTGAATCATTGAACATAAATACTTTGATAACTTTTTTTATAAAGCTAAAATTGCATGTATGTGTTTGAACTTAAAATAAGCATAAATAACTGGAAAAACTAAATTATGTTCTTTTCATAATTGTATAAGTTGTTGCCAAAGTCATCCCCACCCCCCACCCCACCCCTACAGAGGCTAGTGTCGGCAGTCAAGGTAGTAAAAGTATTGATAGTGGTTGTATAGATGCTTTAAAATGTATCTGTTATCTTACTCAGGTGTACGCCATGGCGTGCATCTTCCTGGCTGCAAAAATTGAAGAGGCACCACGACGAATAAGGGATGTTATAAATGTATTCCATTACATCAAGCAAAAGAGAAATAACAGGTAAATATACTTCCATTTCTTGGGAATCATGGGATAAAAAAATGGAAAGTATGGTTTATACCCAAGGTGCAACAGTTTTAGTTGTCATAGTAACAAGAAATGTTACTATGGATTAGGTCGTGTCCTGAAATAGAATAGTTGCTGTAGTTTTTGTAAATGATGCAGAGTTCCTTATATTGTTTTAACTTTAGAATTGACACAAAGCTGTTGGGATGTTATACTGAGGGTTTTTGTTAAGCAACAATATTTTTCTTTTCATTACTTTTTTTTAATCACATATTTCCACTATCTTCATTGAAATCCTCTATCCATTTTGATCCTTAATCAATTTTCCTGAAGACATTGGAACTTAGAAAAACTTTTTCTTGTTAAAAATCAATTCTGGTAAAGCATGCAGTCTTATTGGTCTTCATAAGAGAGTTGTACCTAATAAGAGTAAAATGTATAATTGGTTTTTGACCCCTAAGCGTATTAGTATGGTAGCAGACAGGACAATCAAAAGATGTTGCATTAGCAGCATTATTTCAGGCCATTAGATCTGATCTTACATTGTAAATACATCATAGGTAAGAGTAGTTTAACTTGAGATCTGTGAACCAGGTTATCAGTACTTGTATGTAGTCTGTTGAATTTCCCATGTCTTTTTTTGGGGGGAGGGGTGGTTGGTGAGTTTTTGTTGTTGTCATTTATAATGTCATTTTTACAAGTTCTTTCCTATTTTAACTAAGAGGTATAAAACTATTTTACTACCTATATAATACATAGTTCTTCTTAACCAGGCGCAAGGGCTGTACCGTAAGTTATGGATCATGTTTTTCCCACTGCCTTATGGCCCAGATGCATAGCGTGTGGGCCATAAAAGTGGGGGAAAATGAGGTTCCATAACTTACATATGGACCAAACAAGGTTAATAAGATGTTTATTATATGGTAAGGCAAAAAATGAGGTTGATGGTCCGTACCGTAAGTTATGGACCACCTATTGGCCAATGACAAGACGTGAAATTACCTTGCCACATAATAAATATGTTTATTTATGTCCATAATACTTTTGATCACTGAGGTGTTTTATGTCAATACTGTAAAATTGGGTCATTGCATTGACATATCTTTTCTTTCTTCCTCCCTTTTTGCATCGTTGTTCACATTACCTCCACTACAGCCAACGTATGGACTACCTCAAGCACTCCGTGTTGCTCTCCAAACGCTCACCAAACAGCACTCTGATCTTCTAAATGAAATGACTGAGTGACTACCGTGTGTGCGTCAGTTACATTTGGTGTTATTGATCACCACTGGTCTTCTCGTCTGGCCTCTAACATCCAGGCAAGCTTACCAATAAGCCATGATATGTAATTTTTGCATTGCTAAGGGATTTCAACTTTGAAATGCTTTAGCATGTCTTGATATTCATTGTATTTTGTGAACTAGAAATAATAACTGAGATCTTGGATAAAACAGTTCGTTGTTGAGAAAGCTGTGTGATAATCTGAAATTTTGGTGATTATTTAAAACATTTTTCAAATTTTTAAGTCTGCTCAACACAGCCTTTTCAAGAGTGAACTATAGCTAAAATGAATTTCAAGAAATTGATATTACTGCAAGAGAGGAGGATTCTGTATGTTTCAACCCAGATGTCCATCTTCTTAAAACAAGTGGTTAAAGATCATGGAGGAAAAGAATTCTTCAAAGTACTGGTAAGTGAGATACAGAAAGTAGAGGAAATGGGTGATGCAAAGACATAGCTTAGCATGTTTACGTATCATTATGTATGTCAGGGGCAGATCCAGAAATTTGCAAGGGGGATGTCCCAAAAGAAAAAGTGAAGATATCGTGATGTCATTAATAACCCTGTTCTGACATTTAATTAGTATTTAATTTATTTTTAGATTTAATCTTATGCAACCATTGCTAAGAATGAAGAAGACAAAATTCGAGAAACAAAAGTTGTGAATAATAACAAGACATATATTTACTGAAAAAAATCTCATGCTTGGCCCTTGGGGGTGTTGGGTGCACCAGTGGACACCCCCTAAATCCGCCCCTGTATGTTATATGCATACTCAAGTTCCGGAAATTTAAAACACATCCTGTTTTCTTTTTTTTTGACATATTATCCAAAATGTTGTTTACAACTGAAGATAGATGTAAGTCATCCAACCATGTCTTGTATGGTATGAAACTCAAGAATGTTGTATTATCCAAAATTGTGGCCATGCCATGAAAGTTGTGCGCTGCAAATGTGATGAGGTTCAATCCCTGGACCTACTATCACATGTGAGAAGAGTTGTTTGTTGCTTCTCTTCTGTGCTTCAAGGGTTTTTCTGCAGGTTCTGCAGGTTCTGCAGTTTCCCTCTCTCGAACATCAATTTTTATATTCCATTTCAATATGACTTTGGGCATTCACCTCAATTGGATCCTAGCTCTGTAGTCATTGACCCATGTGGTTTTATAATAATGAAGGTTCAATATAATTTAAATCTTTCTCTTTCAAATGTTTCTACATCTTTAATACAGTAAAGTTGGTATGGAATTGGAAAGCTGCGACACTGAAGACTGATATTTAATGGCAAAATTGCAACTGACATTATTGAACTCACAGCAGCAACGAAAAAGCCTCAAAAGAACTCTGTGTTCTAGAATATCCCTAAAGCATTCATGAACAGAATGATAATTACTGGGTTTTATCTAACATCTTTCTCAGTCTCATTGAAATTTTCATCAACCAAATGACAAAGTTTGCAATAGAATATTCTCTGAATGAGAGCACATGGTGTTCAATGTTTGACCACCATTTGAGGCAGATAAGGAGATTCATAAGCTGTTTGAAACACAGTAATTGTGTTCAAAAGGGATACTGAAAGTTAGTGTGCTATGCAAATGTTGAAGCACTGCTCTAAAAACTTATTGATCATAAAGTGAATTCAAGAAAAAATGTCAAAAAGCAATTTGCAGCCTACTGTAGATCATACTCTTCCATACACTTTGACCTATGGTTGAGCAATTCAACAATTCACCTTGGTACAATTAATCTAGAAACAATCTCCATCTTCAAATACCATCTATGGCTTTGCTCACCATTCACCACTGTCATAATGCTTTGTGTTTTTTGGGAACAGAACAAAACAAAATCATTAATATTACCCTGAAAAATAATTAGAATTAAAGAAAAACCAGCTAAAAATGCTGATAGTTGTATCAGAATTAACAAAAACCAGAAGGAAAGAAATGTGAACAGGTTTATGATTAAAAGTCAAGATATTTCTTCATAAGTCCAAACATGGTCTGTAACACCAAAGTTTCCATTCTCCTGTGCATGTGGAATCCTGATTAAACTGATATTCGATTTTTCAATAATAATAGCAAATCTATTCATCACCTGTATGAAAGGTTTTGAATTTTTGAACAATTTCCACTCCTGTTGCCCTCCAAAATGCAAAGCATTATGGGGATGTGAAAGTGATGAATGAGTTCCTGTAGCTCGGTTGGTTAGAGCACCTGACTGTTATCCAGGAGGTCATGAGTTCAATCCCCACCAGTATCTCAGATTTTTGTCCAAGAAAATAGGCTTGAATAAACAACTTACAATCTTTACAGTCTATACCAAGCCACAAATACCACTTATACAGTACTTACATATCTTATAATTCTTTAATAAGTCAGCTTAGGTTATTGTACAATGTACATTCTAAGGGGCCTTGCTCACAAACTAGCAGTCTATTTAATCTCCATTCTGTTAAATATGAAGCCACTTTGTTGCTGTTATCTAAAGCACAGGCTACCCAATACATGACAGCATACAAAAGATTGGCTCAGCTTCTGGCCTTGTGGCTTTTAGTTGTTGTTCACTTTCAAAAATCAATCTATTTATTCAACGAACAAGTGCAAAGCTAGCTTTAATTGTAGTCTGATGAAACAATTTCTTTTGTTGAATTTAATGAGCTATACATGACTTGTGCTCTTGGGTCATGCAGTTCCAAGGTAAAGCACAGCAGCTTGCATCAATGTCTTGACAGACTGGGTTATGAATTGCCATTCACTCGGCCATAACTGTGGATGCACAAGTGCTAGCAATTTATTTTTCCTTAAGAATAAATGGAGAGGAAATTGAGAAAAAATAAAGAGAAAGGAAGAAAATAAGTCATTCGGCACATATTCCACTCACAAGTGGAACATCCTACCACTGCTCCAACTGCACTTGTCATTATAGGTTCTCTGTTAATAAATTGCTCAAGTTTTGTCTTGTATATCGGTTGAAGCTTTGTGATCAAATAAAAAGAAATGGTTCCCAGGGATCAGTGAAAAACACAGTCAGGGAAAAGTCAGTGAAAAGTCAGGGATTTTTTTAGTCAGGGAAATTCAGATTTTCACCTAAAGTCAGGGAAAAGTCAGGGAATATTGGTCACAGCTATCCCATAATAGCTGTCATGGTTAATATAGTTGCATTTTAAAGGATAAAGGTATCAAAACATTGAATGTCTTGAAAAAACTCAAGTTTGTATAGAAAAAACATAAACCATTGACATCTTGAAAAATTGTCACATGATTGTCACTGTAGATAAAAAAGTTTGTTCTGGACCAAACATATGAATTGTTTCTGTTTTTCTTGTGCAAAATGCTGTCAGTGAAATTGTTATTTCAACAGGGAAAAGTCAGGGAATTTAGTTTTTCAAATTGGCTGGGAACCCTGAGAAAGCACTTGATAACATAATGTTGACCTTGCATTAAATGATGGAAAATTAGGTTGAGTTATGGACAACAATAAAATCATAATAGACCATATTTATGTAGCATGTCCTAAATCTTCAATGTGCTTTACAAAAAATATGATAGATACATATATGTATATATATATATGCACAAAAATTTAAAAATAGACACTTAATAAAGGAATACCCTATCAGAACACTAGTGCAGCAGTAGAGTCCTTTGCATCAGAATATCTGTGCTTAGTTACTTATAGGTTTGTAATTTTATGGCCATTTAAAGTAAGGTGTAAAGGAAGCATGGGCAGCATCCAGTGTTAGTGCACTGCCTCTCACCACTGGCATCATACGTTCAATTCCTGGACCTGCTATCACATATGAGTTGTTTGTTGATTCTCTCCTGTGTCTTAAGGGTTTTCCTTGGTTTTCCTCTCTCTGCAAAACACCAGCTTCTAAATTCTAATTTGATCTTGCTTCTACCTAGATTGGAGCTTTGCTCTCTCTTATGTCCCTTTGCTCTCTCTTATTTCATAGCAATGAAAGCTTGATAGATATCTTGTAATAGACCTCCTTAAGTCTTGTTTTCCACCTTATGTGACTCTCTATCTGTGCTATGGCAGTTGGCAACAATAGTCTCTCTGATGACTACCCTTCTGAATTGATACAATCAACCTTGCCGTACTAGTGGTACACTAGTATGTAACAAAGACAGTGACAAACCATCCCTCATTGATTGCAGTTGCGGACTTAGAGGGAGAGTGGGGGGGTGTATTACGTGTATTACGTGCTATTGCAAATTCCTGTTGCTCCTTTCACTCACAGTTACAAATGTTACAGTTGCATTCTCTCCTATTTGCCATAAGAGCATGTTAGACTCAAAGAAGTGTATTGTTAGAAGTACCCAGACATAGCAGAAGTTCTTGCTTCCTTTTTCACTGAAAAAAATTATTCTTGTTATACGCATTGTGTGTTAATGTAACCATCTGTTTTCTTTTATTTTCATAGGGAAAAGCCTTCCATTCGTGAACCTCATACTGGACAAATATCAGTTTATTGAAGATTTTTAACATTGCTGAAAAGAATGATCCTAAACTTAAACTTCACCTGTATAATTTCTTTGTTGAAATATCTAAAAGCATTGTCAAGAAGGCATTGTTAAAGCATTTTTAAAATATAGTAAGTTTTATCCAAGATCTCCACAAGGATTACAAGAACAGGTTAGTATCATTGATCTAGTCCTAAATTCTCAATTGTTAACAATCCAATTAAGGAGAGAATAGACTTTGATCAGTACTAGCTTGTTCTTGTAAAGACTATGCTTAGAAAACAATACATGGCTTTAAACAAGACAATGAACAGAAATGTAATTCTTAGATTTGTATGAATATCAGAGAATGTAAATACTAGCTGCAACAAGGGATTGCTGAGATGTACTGTAAGTTCAACAGTGGCTGGAGGTAACAACGAACGCTGATGCAAAGAGGCAAACCAGTATTCTATTGATACATAACTTCATGTGTAGTGTGTGATATTCATTGCTACAGGCCTATACAGCATATGGATTATATGGGAAGTGCTTACTTTAACCGTAAGAATCTTGTAGTCAAAGCTGAAAGAAGAGTTCTTAAGGTTAGCAGAATTTATGTATTTGTGAAGCTTCAACATGGTGGAGCCTCAACATGGTGGAGCCTTGATATCTAGATAGATTTATTACCTAAAGCTGTTAATTCAAATCCTGGGAAATAGGGGCATCTTCAAAATTGGCAGTCATCAACAATGGAAATAAAAGTATTTATTATTCTTGGGCGGTAAGATGGAGGAAAAAAACTGGAGAAATAACAGCAAAAGTACTATTTATATTTGTGAACAGTATCTAAAAAGTTGTGTTGATTGTTTTTATAGGAACTTGGGTTCTGTGTACATGTGAAACATCCCCATAAGGTGAGACATACAGTGCTTTCCTACAACCAATGAAGCATTTCATTTTGGCTCATTTGCATCAAATTTGAGGGGCTCTTTGCATGAACACAGTGAAGGATACAAAAGCTATTGTATTTATGCAGTGCCCCTAAAAGTCCAGAATAGGAAACCAGTCAGGAAGTTCTTTCAGAGATTTGCGTTGCCAGTACAGTATTGTGCAATCACCTAGATCTTATAGTCATATTTTTTTGTTACAGATTATTATAAACTATTTGAGAATATTAGAATGCGAAAATAATCAAGAACTCACAAGATTAGCCTGGTAAGCTTTACATAATTCTTGTTTATATGGTTTTGTTGTTAGTGATTTTTGCTGTGTTATTTCATTTAGTTTTACATTATTTTCATTACTTTTCTACTTGTAGGAACTACATGAATGACAGCTTACGAACCAATGTGTTTGTGCGCTTTCCTCCTGAAACTATAGCATGTGCTTGTATATTCTTGTCTGCCAGAAAGCTAAAGGTATTTGATTTATATTGCATTATTTATAAGAATGAGGGAAGAAATTGATGCTTGAAAGATACTGATTATATTTGGTTTATGAGGGTTACATTACACTTAACATGCCGCACACCCCATGCAACAATCTCCAATGTTCTTAAACAATCTTCAGTCCTTGAGCGAGTTTAAATATAATTTTTTGTCCTCTAAATTGAACTGGTTGAATAGCAGCTGAGATATGTCCGTTTGAATATATATAACTTCCCCATACAAATCTTTGTATTTTTAGCTCAGTTCATTACATAATGAACTCTATTTTTCACAACTAGAAGACACAAGGGAGTATACCAGCCTTAATACTAACTAAAAAACAAGATAACCAAGATTAAAGCCCATTTTAAATTTTGTTTGTTTTATATTTAGATCTGCCTTCCCAACAAACCCTACTGGTTTGAACTCTTTGATGCAACTTTAGAGGATTTAGAGGTATGTTGTTGATGGATATCATTTTCCCAGGGGGGGAGGGAAGTAGGATTCTCACATTAAAGGGCCAGAGGCGCTCAATGGATATTTTGAAGATGACCCCTGAAGGTACGCAAGCCTTGGCCTGGTTGGCATGGCAAAACTTTCTTTTATCCTTAAGAGGTACTATATCTATTACAGAGGTTCTAATCAGTCTGGGTTTGGTAGGACGAGGGCCAGTGACACCAGAAGTGACACAAACGATGTTTCTCCTCGTGATCTCCAGTACAAAGCAGTTTGTTTTGACTTGGGTCTTTAACATTATTCTTAATTCCTTACAGGAAATTAGCTTAACAATACTTGAACTTTATAACCAACCAAAGGTAAGAAATGTTTATTGAGTTAATAGAAGGGAGCATAGAGACATGTTGCTTGACTTTGAACTGAGAGTCCTGTGTTAGAAAAGTAACTAATTGAAGATCATATTTAATAAATTTTAGGTCTCCTTGGAAGAGCTTTTAAAGAAAACATCTGAATTACGAGCTGAAATTGAAGAGAAAAAGAAGAAAGCAGCAGAAGATAAATCCCAGGGTGCTACTAACTCATCCAACAAACCAAAACCAGAATCAAGACCAGGTACCAACCCACCTGACTGTTATAGAAACCTCTTGATAGCCCAGGAAATTAGCCATACCAGAAGTTATGAAGAGTTTTCTCCAATGGCTTATGGCCCAAGTGCACAGCACGTGGGCTAGAAAAAGTCTGGTAGGGAAGGGGGCAATGAGGTTCCATAAATTATTTATGGAACGAGCATTAAGCAAGGTTAACAAGATGTTTATTATATGACAAGGCAAACACAAAAATAAGGATAGTAGTCTATACTACAAGTTATGGACTGCAAATTGGGCAGTGAGAGCACGTGAAATTACCTTGTCATATTATATTTGTTATTTAACATGGGTTTTAGGGGTGGGGGTGGGTCTGTGGGGAGACTAGTCACCCTTTGAACTCCAAACTATCAAAAATCAAAATAAACAGAAAAGGGGGAGTATATGTCAAAACACAGCCAACATTTTCAAAAAGGTGCTGCTAATCTCAACAGAACCCCAACAGTGTTTGAACGAAATTGTAAGATTTTTATGAGAATTTTATAATTGTTTTCATCTCCAGGATCTAGAGCAACATCCCCCAGTAAGACTTCACCTTTTTCAGGTGGAGAGGAAACGAAAAGAAAAGGTTCTTCCAAACCTGAAGAAGAAAAGAAACCAACAGAATTAAAAGATAGGTAAGAAATACTCTGCTTTTCCTTGTTACAGCTGGTGAGGAACAAGATTTGGTGCCGACAAGCGAATGTATTAGGGGGGAAAAGATGAGGGTCTGTCTCCAAAGGTAGGGTACTCTCGTTTTTGGTGTGTTCCCCCTCCCCCCCCCCCCTGAGAAAAGAAAACAAGACTTGTCCCTAGAATTAGGGTCACCCTGTACCTAAAGTAAATAGGACCTCAGAGGGCCTTAGATTCTACACATGTAAAGTCCAAGGTCTGAAGCGGGTCCTAACTTTAAAAATCGTGTTTTAGTTGTCGTTAGTGAGATTAAGCTAAAATAAAAACTGATTTCTTGGTAGGAACACTTCAAGCAAGCAAAACAGACGGAGCAGGTCTCCAAGAAATCGCAATCGCAGCGGCTCGAAGAGTCGTTCATTAAGCAGAAGTCACTCAAGATCACGCTCAAAATCACGTTCACGATCACACAGTAGATCACGAAGTCGATCACGAAGCTATAGTTTATCCGTCAGTCCAGATGTCCGGCATGCCAGCGACTCTTTCAGCAGCGATGCAGAAAGCCCCGAGCAAAGGAGGCCGTTGGATAAAGATCGAAAAGGGCGGAGCACTGTACGACCGACTAAATCCCGTCCTCGACATCGTTCACGTGAACGTAGACCCGATAAAAAAACCCCCAAGCCAACCTATTTCAATCGAGAACGAACTTACGATAGACGACCTAGAGCGAGACCTCGTAGTAGGTCACCTATAACGAGAAGTCGAAGTCGAAGCCCTGTTCGAGATAAGAGCAAGAGGTATCACTCGAAGCACGATAGAGAACGCCCGAAATCTGGGGACTATTATCGCAATGGTGTGGACTATAGAACAAGGGATCGCGAAGAGGGAGGGAGGGACCATTCGAGGAGACATAGATAGATAGATATGACAGCATATAAATTCGCAACCACAGTGTGTTTGATACGTCCAGAAAAATATAATTCCACTCCAAAAAAAATCTCCAGACTCCATAGTTGAGCAGCATTACGTATTTATGCTTTGGTTGGTCATAGACCCGCCAGGGTGGACACAGCTTTTTCCCACTTCAACAACTAAATTGCTAATATTCTTGTTTGATAAATATTCATTTTGATGCGTCTTCGACTGTTAATGAAAAAAGAACGAAACAGTACTCAAGGGAAGTCGTGGCACTTAGAAAAAGACCACGCCCAAACCAAATCGGTCTGTTGATAACACTTGCTTGAGAAAACTAGTCGATGTTTGCTCGTAGAAGTTACTGAGAAACACTTTAAAATGTGATATTTCCCTAAATCTAAATACGTGAATTGTCCAGAAAAAAGAAAGGACTTTAAGTTCTTCGTTCGAATACTATTTTATACAAGAACTTGTACATAACGCACTTTATACTAGAAATAAAAAGTTGACATCTTTTGGTGTTGAAAATGCATAACATAGGAAGTGGAACCGTTTCTCTCAGCATAATCAAAGCGAAAAAAATTAAGGACAACCGAAATCTGGTCTTAGAAATGTGAAAGCAAAATCAAAGATTTTTAATTTGTTCCCTTGCCCTTTTGCGCTTTCCATCAACCGAGCATATTCGTAGGGTACGGACTGGGATAAAATTCGCGCAATTTTTGATGCATTGAACTACTACAGGAGAATCGTTTGGATATCCCTTCTATAGGGCATTCGGAGATGCGCACGTTTGTACTCTTCGATGTTCTGTCGTGACGTATTTGGTTTCCGCAGGAGATTTGACCGACACTAATAACAGCGGAGAAGACGACTAGCAAGCAATTTGAAATAGAAAACCTACAATAGATACCTAAATGCGCAGTTGTTTTGCAACTTGCGTCGCAAGTGCCGGCGTTGCCTTGTAAGGTATAGGGTCGCCGTAAAAATGAAATTGCCCTCGGGATGGGGAAGATTGCCATTCTCAAATAACTAGCGGGATATTGAGTAATAAGCCTGATACTTTGATATATTTTGTAACCCTTTATTTGATCATTAAGAACCTTGACCTGGCTAATTCAGGGAATAGCCAGTAATCCCTGAACGCGTGAATTTATCCCCTTGATTACTTTCATAAAGTATCCCTTAAGATCAAAATGACCGTTATCAGTCAAAACAGTTCAAGACTTAATCAGAGAAATTTCGACCAGCCAAGGAAATTCTTCCAGAGGCCCCGTTTCTTTTGGTCAGCCCGGAAGCGCACTGCGCTCGTTAGCGAAGACTGCCACGCACAACGCTTCTTGACGAAAAGAAACTTGACCTTAACGAGAACTTTCGGGAAAAGTATGTATCTGATA
>JAAAQI020117328.1:0-15840 GCA_011800005.2 Stichodactyla mertensii
TAAACGTTGTAGTCCGCCATTTTGTTTTTGTTCTCTTGTTTCTCTCCCCTATTCACACGAAGTGAAGTGTGAAACATCAAGTACAGCCCAATTTGTACCCACGAGTTAGGCAAAGGGCTCATTTGATTTATTTCCTACGCGTTTCGTCTCTAGGTAGACTTCTTCAGGGAATGAACTCGTTTACAACTAATAAACTAGCTATATAACACGCTAAATTTTACAAATTTTACAAAAAAATTTACAAATTTTGCTCAAGTTAAGCTTCCCCTGGAAGTGACTAACAACTAATATATGCTGGTTCCGGACGTTCAAGAAACGTTGTGACAATAGCAGTATTGCGTAGTATTTCATGTAATAGAATTTTGGGGTCCATACGACTAATCGTTTGCAGTTAATTCACAGGCAGTCCAAGCAATTATCTTGTGCATACAGTAAATACAATAGATCTATGAGTCGAAATAATTATAAAATGTGCTTGTAGTAAACTTGAGCTAATCTTTGTGTGTAGTTGTTCTTGATGGTATGTAGATCCCTTCTGGCTGGTTTTCAGCCGTTTTAAGCGGTTTTTTTTTTCATTTCTTTTCTTTCTTTCTTTTTTCTTTAGCCCAGCAGTAATAAGAGAAGGTTGGCAACACCGGTCGCTACCTACTCCAAATCGATCGGTAATTTTCCCCGAAAAATCTCTCGAATCGACTCCAAACGACCACAGTATAGAAGGACAATAATCCTTCTACCCAGAAATCGTTCTTGAACAAGTTAAACTCAGGCATATTGGCCAGTATTCTTTCATTTGCTTGATTTTCGTTAATGATTTTCCGTTAGCCCTACTACTAACTGGACATCAGCTGACTTCCATGACGACCAACGACCAATCAGAATAAATTTTCTCAAGATCAGGCAAGGTCACACAGCTCTGGACGTCAGCTGATGTCCAGTTAGAAGAGACACCAGAGAAAAACTTTTGCGCATGCGTGAATTTTACCAATGTTTACAAGAATTTAAGAGAGTTGCAGTGCGAAAATAAATGCTCATTTTCTCCGGGTATACAAAACATTTCGGAGGTACACTTTTGTGGGACCAAGATATCATATAAATAAAGAACATACTGTAAAAATTAGGCTTAAGTTTTAAGAACTGGCCTTCAGTTTTGGCATTTGCGATGTCCAGTTGTAAGACAAGTGTGAAAGTAAAATTTGCATATTTTTACAATAGTAGGAAGACGTTTTTTGCTAATCTGCATACAGACTACGAGCATGCGCAGACGTTTTTCTCTGGTGTTAGTAGAGCTAACGGAAAATCACAATGGAAAATCGAGCAAATAAACTAAGAATACTGGCCAAATGTCTGGGTTTAACTTGTCACTTTGGGGTTCAAGAACGATTTCTGGATAGAAGGATTATTGTCCTTCCATGCATTGGTCGTTTGGAGTCGATTCGGGAGATTTTTCGGGGAAATTTGCCGATCAATTTGGAATAGGTAGCGACCGGAGTTGCCAGCCTTCTCTTCTTTTATTACTGGTGGGCTAAAAAAGAAAAAGAAAAGAAAAGAAAAGGGAAAAAAAACCGATTAAAACGGCTAAAAACAAGCTAGAAAGGATCTACATACCTTCAAGAACAACTATACACAAAGTACATTTTATAATCATGCGAAGTTTGTTGGGAAATTCCGAAGTACGTAACGAAGTTCGCAAGCTAGTTGGTAATTATAGCAAGTCTACTTACGAACTTCAAAACAAAGTTCCCAACTTGCCTAGCGTACTTCAGAATTTCCCAACGAACTTCGCAACCCACATGGGCAAAGTTATGTGAAGTTAACTCTTATTGAAAAAAGTTGGAAGTTGGAAGTTATAACTATCTCTAAGGTTACTGTAACCCTGACCCTATTAGTCTAATTGAAGAACGTCATTTTATAAGAAATGAGCTTTGAACATGACAAGGATTTCAAACCCGTCTTCAATTCCATATTTTCTTTAAATTTCCAGGCTCTGGAACCCCAACTAACCCTTACTTTAAGGGTAACCCTAACCCTTACTTTTTACCCCCCAATGGAAATACTCCATACTGAGAATTGCAAATCTGGACTAAAAACACTTGCATAACGTTTATTTAAGGTTAGGGTTAATGGAAGTTAGCGTTAGGATTTAAGGGTTACTTGGTTACTTTGCTAAATCAGGAAACATGCGGTAAAGCTGCACGAAAGCGTCAGAATAAAAGCCCAGCCCGAGGATACTTATCAGGACACTTTGTGATGACTGTGATTGACTATTACAGTAGGTATTTGAGATTGCAATAACGAAGTCAACGACAACCGAGAATGTTATCGAGAGCTTGGAGAAGATATTTTCCAGGCATGGGCTACCTCAAACAATATTAAGCGACAATGGCCCACAGTTTGTGTCGGAAATGTTCAGGAAATACTTGTCTGATCGTGGCATCAAACATCGAAGAGTCACAGCCCATGGCCACAAGCAAATGACGAAATCGAGAGACAAAACAGGTCACTGCTCAAGAGGATGAAGATCGCGCAATCCGAAGGAAACGACTGGAAAAAGGAAGTGCCGACATACCTGACAGCATACAGGGCGACACCACACACAACCACGGAAGCTAGTCCAGCAAAAGTGCTTTTTGGCCGAAAGATGAGAACCAAGCTGCCAGACATTCAAGAAGCTGGGAGGGTGGAGGAGTTTGAGGATAGAGATGCTGAGATGAAAATGAAAGCAAAGCTGTATGCAGGTGAGAGGAGACGTGCAGAAGAAGCAGACCCGAATCCAGGAGACAAAGTACTGGTCAAACAGGATAAGACAAACAAGCTATCTACACCGTTTGCAAACCACCCACATCAGGTGGTAAGCAAGGGGGGGGGGGGGGTAATAGTGTTGTCATTGAATCTCCTCAGGGTATACAGTACCAGCGGAATGTGACGCATGTGAAGAAGTGATTGACAACAAGTGAGGAAGACGCAAAGGGAGTAAGGAACGAGGAAGATTTGGGATTATCATCTATCACTCACCCTGACCCACCCTCAAGACCCACTCGCCAGAGGCGTACGCCCAAGAAATTTGAGGACTAGGTTATGCAGCATCCATGATTCATGACTTACTTGTATGGACATCCAAGATGGACTTGTTAATTAGTTATTTGACGTTAATAGTTGTTTTAATTGCAAGTTACCCATGATGTATTCTGAAGAAAAGGAGGGATGTAGTGTATTATGTATAGTCAGGAGACATACACGAGAGGGGTGGGGTGGGGAAGCATTACAGATGGCGGATGTTAAAACACCATGCGAGTATTTTACTGTAGTTTAATCAAGTGGAATCCCGAAGAAAAGGGGACCATCGACTCTACAATATGTACTTATTCTTTTTTGTGAGGCCCGGAAGGGGAAGGAAGAAAGACGAAGTCCAGTCTTTCGTAGGTTTTGCGAAAGTAACGTCTAATGAGTTGTCCAAACTCAAAGTGGTCGATAAAGTAGCAAAAGTGAAAGTCAATAGAGTAAAATCTTATTATGTGAAAATTAAGGCGAAAAATAAGCGAGGCGAAATTGAGTAAAAGCGAAAGTGGCCAGTTTATTATATAGCGTGTTTGCACACTCGATTTTGAATGACTGTGTGGGTGGGTTTGTGTGTTGCTTGGCTGGCTGGCTGGCTGGCTGGCTGGCTGGTTGGCTGGCTGGTTGGTTGGCTGGTTGGTTGGTTGGTTGGTTAATTGGTTGGTTGGTTGGTTAATTGGTTGGTTGGTTAATTGGTTGGTTGGTTAATTGGTTGGTTGGTTGGTTGGTTGGTTGGTTGATTGGCTGGTTGGTTGGTTGGTTGGTTGGCTGGCTGGCTGGTTGGCTGGCTGGCTGGCTGGCTGGCTGGCTGGCTGGCTGGCTGGCTGGCTGGTTGGCTGGTTGGCTGGTTGGTTGGTTGGCTGGTTGGCTGGTTGGTTGGTTGGTTGGTTGGCTGGCTGGCTGGCTGGTTGGTTGGTTGGTTGGTTGGTTGGTTGGTTGGTTGGCTGGTTGGTTGGTTGGTTAATTGGTTGGTTACATGGTTGGTTGGTTGGTTACATGGTTGGTTGGTTGGTTACATGGTTGGTTGGTTGGTTATATGGTTTGTTGGTTGGTTGGCTGGTTGTTTGTTTGGCTACATGGTTGCATGTTTGGTTAGTTTTAACTAACCAAAATTGGTTGGTTGAGATTAATGATTATTTTTTGTGCAGCTAGGATTCTGTGTTAGTTGTTGCTGTAGAGTTAATTGGTTTATTGTGTCTTACAAAGTTAATACATTAAAATTACGAAAGAACATTAAAAGAACTAGAGAAAACATCAAAAACTTAAGTAAAATAATAATAATAATAATAACAATAATAACAACAACAACAATAATAATAATAATAAAATAAAAATAACGAAATAGAATCAACAATTCCAAAGGTTTTACGTTGTAACTTCGTCATGACTTTATTCATAGTTGTGTGAAGCTTAGAACGAAAATTGAAATGACAAGCGTTATATTTTCAAATGCAAAGGTAATTTCATTTTTCTTTCTATTTCGTTTCATACTTTTCCTTTTCTTTCTTTGCGTACTTTTTTTATGTTCATACAACGTACTCTTACCATATTTTAATATATGTAGATTTTTTACCTTGTCATTAAAAATATTCTAAAAATGTTCAAGATTTTCTTGAAAAGCCAAGCTATTTTCATCCCAGAAATCAAGAAAAGAAACTTGTTATTCATTTGCTTATCTTCTTCTCTTACACAAGAGCAGCGTGAACTGCTAAAGAGAAATCATATTTTTGTTGCTGTCGTCTAGAGACACAATTCAATTAAACATACGAATTATGAATGCGAGTTATGACTTTTCAAAGAAATCTTGTAAATGAAAAATTTCAAAAACTTCTGTTAAGACGCAACAATTGATAATTCAAAACTACGACTCGAAGATGGAATCAATTATTAAAAATAAATAATAAAAAAACTTTCACTGGCAATACTGGACTTCCCCTTTCTAATCTTGCTGGGTTATAGAATTTGTCAGATCTAATAGAGGTTGATAATGTCGAGTCAGCTTGCGATAACCAACATTTCACATTATGCAGATCTTATCTTCTTCCACAACTGCTTAATTATTAAACGTTCAATTTCGCATTCAAATTTCTAAAATCGTGGACCAAAACTTAAAACAGCATTCAATAATGACCAGTTTTAGGCTTTGAATTTAAAGTATTCGAAAAAATAACTAAAATAGGAGAGAATGGTTTCTTACGGTTCGATAGAAGTGTTAAAAATGTTGGATTTGGCGAAGAGCACGGAAACTGCTTTGTTAGGTTGCCATGGTAACACTTCTCTGTATACACCACCTTTGGCGACTATTATCTCCCCGTGACTACCACCGTGAATTCCTTATTATCGTCTTTACTTCGAAAATACTGCGGTCAGTCATATTACAGGTGACCACAGACTCAATTATCACCAACATTCCAAAGTCTTTTTGGCAGCTTCTTATTCGGAGTTTAACCATACAGCCAATTCTTTACACTGTGCCTTGAATTTGTAAAATGTTAGCCAAACTGAACAGTTCGTTTGGACAACTTGCTATCAAACAAACGCTTCTGGTAAATTCGGAGCAGATCAAAGTGTCTGAGCGTTTGTTATTAATAATTGATGGCGAGATTCGGAGCGAGCTGTCGTTGACGGTCTTGCCCAAATATTGCAAAGCAATTGTTTTTTTTTTTTTTTCCCCGATTTGAAACCTTCGCAACGATTCACAAATTATTTAGATTATGACAGCTCAATCGCTTTCTACAGTGGCAGACAAATAATATTTTTGAGATAGTTTGAAAAGTTGGCTCATGCCGTAATATGAAAATAAAATACAGCTGTAAAGAATACAAACCCAAACACAGCTCATTGAGAATGGCTACGAAAAGAAGACTTTGGTCGACTATCAAATAAACTTCGCGCTTCTAGACAAGTATTTTTGATTTTAAAATGATAATGCTGAAGTCTTGTTCCTGTACTTTGAGGATAGTAGTCAAATGTCGAATAAGGCGTGCAAGTGCAGACTAACGACTTCAAATGACAATATTTTGGATGAGAAAAAGAAGGTAAACATTTTCGACTGCTGTAAATCTATATTACCCAGGGGTAATGTTTTTACTTGACAATACTTTTCCTCGATTTTTTTTACAACAAAAATTTCACTTGGTTCACATTACATCGATGCATAAAGAGAATTGTTCAAAACACAGCTTTTGAAATTAGAAAAGCAAAACAAAACAGAGATCTAATGCATTCATAAATTTTCAAAAGTCTTTTTCAACTGTTAAGTCTCAATGCTCTGCACAATTTGATCAATTGATAGATGAATTTGGATGTTAATTCAGTGAATAGCGATTTTTATCAAGTGGACACAAATAGCAGTTACAATTCCAGGTAGCTTTTTAGCCAGTGTTTATGGATTTCTTTTCCGTGAAACTTTTATGACAGACTCCAAGATGTATCACGGTTTGGACTTCTTCAACAATACTATTATTCAAATGAAGTGAACCTCTAAGCCATCCGTATAACTTATCTCTTGGAGTACCGCCAATCTATATCAATCACTTCCAAAGAAAGCTCCTCGTTGTCAGTCAAATTATCAAATTCAAACTGTTAGGACCGGCGTGTAGACGGTATCGTACTTTCCAAGGGCATAATTTACCAATGACTTTATTTTGAAGGAAAACATCTGCAACATTCCACACTGTGTGCTTAAACTTTAGGCTTTTTTAATGGTTCTCGTTCTAACTTGGTATCCAAAACTTGTATGAGAAAGCGTTCTATCAACCAGAATAACATTAGCTGGCCATACATCCCTCCAACAGTAATCATACCAAGTTATTCGCTTACAAACTTTACAAAGTATTACCTCGATTCCAAAGTTCCTATTTCAAATTGCAACAAATTTGTCTTCTAATTTGAAGATCAATTCATAAATTGGTAGGTGCATAATATTCAACCTGCAGGTTCGCCGGCTTTCATCTCGGTCTCGACC
This sequence comes from Stichodactyla mertensii, assembly GCA_011800005.2. Classification (NCBI taxonomy): domain Eukaryota; kingdom Metazoa; phylum Cnidaria; class Anthozoa; order Actiniaria; family Stichodactylidae; genus Stichodactyla; species Stichodactyla mertensii. Next base: position 7,022 of record JAAAQI020117328.1, read on the forward strand.
CCGAAGCCTCGAACCGTCTTCTGTCAGCATTCGGTCGATGTTTAACGGGGCTTGTGGATCCACCGGAGCCGTAAAATTGATCGGACCAGCTCACAACGCTTGCAGCACGGCTGGTCCTAGGTTGGCCCTTCTCGTCTAAATCCGAATGCAAATCTGTCGACGATTCTCGTATTGGAGATAACGCTCGTTTTCCTATTACTGGGGATCTTGTACTACGTCGAGATGAGCTCTTTTGCGGCGTCGAGCCAGAGCCCATTCCGGGTGCAGGCATTTGCCCGGAGTGAATAGCATCTTTATTTCTTCCTATAACGAGGTTCGCAACTTTATAATGATTCATAGGTTCAGATCCTAGTCTTGCAGAAGCGCTAACCCTTCGATCGTGAGGATTTCTCCGATCAGGAGATCTCCCCAGTGCCGATGAAGTTCCTGGTAAAGACTCGGACCTCGTATTTCTACTATTTGTAGCAGATCTTATACTAGACCCATCCTTTAAGGCAAGTTTTCGAGATGAGATCGGAGTAAGCACTTTGACTGTTAAGATCAACCTACGAGTCATTTGCATGAGTGCGCTTACATCTTCTATAGTCATACCTCGTACGTCGACTTTATTTACTTTCACGATTTCGTCGCCAACACGAAGCAATTCAAAAACATCTACATCGGTTCCCAACACAACTCGAGATACAAATATGCCGTCCTCCCTCTCCCAACCGTCACCTTGTCGAATGTAAAACCCAAGAGACTCACCAGGTTTTCGTTTAAGTTCAATTGTTCTCTGAAGAAATGTACCTTGTTTTGAACACGCTTCCCTAACTCCAAGTATGTGTCGAAAAGACCCGTGTATAAGCTTGATAGGTAGAGGAGGACAAGGATCTCCTTTCGTATCGGGATCTGTGATGTCTGTAGCTTTTCGCAGAGCAAAAAAATCGTCCTCTTTCTCTGCAAGTCGCATTTTTTCAAAGTCTTCTTGAGAAACACTGCTAAAACGACGAAGCTGCTGTATAAGTTCATCTCTGTCTTCGGCTAGCCTTCTTCTGCTAGATCTTGTACTTCCGTTTGAAGATGAATAAAGTCCGTAAGAGGACCCCCTCGCTTCAGCCATTATTCGGAGTTATATTTGCCATAAACTCTCTCCCTCACTGACTCTCTCTACTTACTCATCTATCCGCCATATTGATTGAATATTGAGATAGAATTTTTTCAAGCAATTAGAAAATATTGTACAAATGGACCAATCAGCGCAGGTCAGAAAAGGCAGGTGCACTGTGTCTCAAAAAAACAATACAGTTGAATGGCTTCCAGTCAATCATGCCCTCGCCGCAAATATAATCAATCGTAGAAGTATTTGCATGAGCCCACCAATAAGCTAGTTCCTTGCAATGAGCTGTACGAAGACTTGATATAAATAGTTTTAAGCGAAATCAACTGGCTCTTCCGACTCCAGACGACCCAGGATCGTAGTTTTATCCAAGTGTAGTGTATTCCTTGTTCTATCAAGCCTTTCCCGAATTAAATTTCCATTCTTAATGACGTCGATTTAAGTGATAAGTAATTTTTTAAAACTAGTTTCTTTATTTCACTCTAATTTTCCCTCGTTATTCAACTCAGAAGGAATAGAAAAAGACATCTTCTCAATCGCTATTTCTTTCGATTCTTTCGTAATATGTACATGGCTGCTTGTCTTCGCTTTTTATTTGAATCTTCGTTGTCCTGTCGACTCTTTTGTAAAGCCAAGTTTTAAGTGTCAGATCGAAATTGGATTCAAAATTTTCCGAAAATAGAAATAAAAATACCAAATTTACTTCACAAAGAAAGACTGGCGACGGTTGGGGTTTTATTTAGCTGAACAATGACGTAATATAGACGACTTGAATACGGTAACGTAAAAATAGATGGCTTAGAAACATTGTTTCCATAGCAATACGACTAAATACAGAGAATATATGAGCATAGTCGAATAACAGCGAACGTTGTGGTGTTGTGGTTATCTACAAAGAGGAAGAAAGTTCAGGTTGATAAACACGAACATTTATGTAAGGAAATTATCTATCAAAATAACGAGAATAAAAATTTATACATTATTACGTTTATTGCTTTATTAACGAAGCATTTATTCTTATTCATTTACTTATTTTCTAATTCATCTTGAGTGGAAGCCAAAATTAGGGTCAACTGAAAATAAAGACATAACAAAGTGAAAACAAAAACGAGTAAAATAAAACTTAAAAACATAACTGTGAACAGAAATTGCGAAAAAGATATTTATGTTGTTAAGGTAATATAATACAAATGTTGGTAAGAAAGATTTAGTGGTGCTAACTGAAGCTGAAATACTGAAAATAACTGGAAATAAAGTTTAAAACTGCTGAAGTTGCCAGAAAAAACATGAAAATCCGCTAGTGACCTACTATGCAGGATATTGTAACTATAATATCTAGGTGACTGAATTTGTTTTCGGAAGAAATGACCGCGTAAATTGTAGTCTGATAAGAGGCGACACTAGTGTTTTAAAAAAAGACAAAACGAAATCAAAATTCTTCGTAACCCACCCCACATTATTGCTTTGCTACATTTACATCTGGTGATTTGTTTGATCAAATATGGTAGTGAACACAACACCAAGAAACGAAATAAACTAGTACTTTGACTGAAATTGAAAGCTATTCATTTGCCTGAGCTAACAGTTACATTCACCACGTGTAAGTCACGTGCTTAACCACAAGTAAATATCAACAACATTTGATTGGACTCGTACGAATATTGTTGCCGATCTTCGATACAGTACGTTGCATGTAGATTTCAGGGTGGATAGATTGGATACTATGCAGGCCGGCCAAATATAAAAGGTAGTCCCACACCCCAAACGACTCCAGTTTACTGCTTCACCAAAATTAACTGAAAAGGAAAGGAAAAGAAAGGAAAGCGAGCAAGCAAGCCATCAAGCAAGCAAGAAACAAAGAAACAAAGAAAGAAGGAAAGAAAGAGAGGGGAAAAATGCGCAAAGGTTTTATTTCATTCGAATTTCCCTTTTGAAATATCAAAACATCGATTGCATGATATCAAGTAAAAACTCTGTAAACTGCTGATTCCCAACCGAAACAGACACATTTAATTAGTCATGTGATACTCTTATTGACAGGAAAACCTTTCAATGCTAGACATGTAAAATAAAGATTGATGGGCCAAAATGAATAAGATTCGGAATAAATACATCTTAAGATTCCAAGAAAGGTTTATTAATTAAATTATAGTGAATCAAATAAATATTGATTTAAGTACTTTGGTTTTGATGAAATCCTTGAATTTTACAATATTCGATTGTGGCCAGGGAATGTTTAGAGTTCATGGAGTTTTCCAGAATATGTTAAGAATGGGTGTGGGTGAGTGTTAAACTCTGCGGTCTTTTATTGACGAATAATCATGCAAATTGATTCGTATTGATTACTTGGAAGTGTATCATCGGAATAAATAAACCGTGGGAGATGTTGAAACTACCGGAAGAGAGTCACTTTATAAAGGAAATGAGTCCATTTGATTTAAAAATAGACAAAAAATATTAATGATAATAAAGAAAGAAAGCAAAATAAGAGAAAATGAAGAACTTTTCGTGGGAGGGGAAGAAAAATGCGATTGGGAAAGCAAGAAGTTGTCGAGTTAAGCCTGGTTCATACTAGCGTCGTAATCGTAATCGTAAGCAACGTACGCAGACTCTGAGAACACCAAGGCTGCGCCTCGGCATTTGAAATTTCACTCGGATTTTGAAATCCCCGTAGAATACGGTAACTCGTAACATTGCTTAAATGGATGGCGGATAGAGAGGTAATGAAATAAAAATGCGAGTAGCCATCAGATAATATACAGTTCCAGTTCATCGCTTTTGTTAAGATCACTTTTTTTCTTCTTTCTTTTTCTTATCCTCCTTTTTCTCAATTTAATTTGTGCTTTGATTTTATTTTATCTTTTAAAGACATAAGTTCAAAATTATGCGTTATTTCCCTTTTGAAACACAAATTTTTGTCTACCCCTACTTTTAGTTTGATGATCTTAATTTATTTCTTCCACGATTGCTTATTTTTTATCTAAACAAATTAGTATTAAGTCTATGTTTTTAGACTTCCGCTGCTACAATAGGCCTCTTTAGCTTCGTTTTTATTTACCCATTTCAGACCACGTGATGTCACTCTTGGGGGTTAATTCTTTCTTTTGTTAATATTTTAACATGTTCATCCTAAAAGAACAATTCCCAAGAGAATGTCACGTGGTCTGAAATGGATAATTTGCATACAGAGCTAAAGAGGTCTATTACTTCTTTCTTCCTTGATAAAGCTTGAGGAAAACCTCTGAGGGCGGGAAGAATGGGTGGTGTGCGTTACTAATGCGTCAGCTTTCACTGCTGGGGCTCAAGTGAGCTATCCCTTCCAGCAAGTTCCGATGGTAAAGCAAAACAGCACGTTTAATGATTGTGTGCTTTTACTACCACTAATGACACCAAGGAATATATAAGGAATAAAGAGACAATAGACCCTTCCACTTGGATGATCACGAAACAATACTTTCAAGTCGAGGTTGGCCTTGATAAACAAAAGTTCAGTCTCGACTTAGTGAAAGCATTCTTTCGTGATCATCCAAGCGAATTCGGGAAAGGTCTATTGGCCTCGGTACGTAAGAGCCTGTTCACAGGCTAAAGAAATTACAATGATGATGTACCTCAAACAGAATCTTAATCCCCCCAAGAAGTGGGACGACCTGCAAAGTAAAAGGAGCTATAGTGTAGTGCAGGGTTCGCACAGGATCCCATGTGAGAATTTTCAAAACTTTTCCAAAACTTTCCAAAGTCCTTTGACTCAAATTTCCAAAACAACACAAGACACAAAAATAAAGCCAAATTAATGGATCTAAAACATTCAACATGCATTTACCCAATGCAAAACAATACGTAACACCACAGTTAGTACTGACAGAAAAATCTTCGGCGCTTTACAACGAAAATAATTCTTTGCAAGGTATAAGCTGGACAAGCTACAAAAATCCATAACTTTTCCATAGCCCAGCAGACAATGAAATCAATTTTCCAAAACTTTCAAGATCCTGGAAAAATGCATTTTCAATTTCCAAAACTTTCCAAAACCCGTAACGAACCCTAGTAGTGAACTCTTTAGTTATCGGTCCTCTGATATTAATTCAATGTGCACTTTTCTCAGTGTTTGCTTAGACAGGTTATTTATAGGGAGAGCGAATTCTGGTGTAAAGATGATATAGGTCAAAAGGTGACATAACTAAGCAAATAATTTAATAGGAAAACAAAACAGTGGCAGGCAAGAATAAGGTGAGGGGGCGGGGTATGCCATGCCTTAGTTTGCAAAAACTTCCCCTGCCCTCCCATCCCCTACTCTAGATAAACAATAACACTTGATACATGAATACACCACATGCATCTAAAGATCCAATTATTGTCTTGTCATTATACAAAGGTACCTCTGACATGATGTTTGTCCCTGAATTCTTTGTATCATCGTTTAGTTTTATTTAACAAATAGGAAAAATAATTTGAAGTCTCTAAGTGTTCCTTTATTTTCATTTTATTCACGCTAGAAAAGAAAAGCAAACGTCAAGGATCAATTGGTGTCAAACAAATCCACAGGTACCACGTATCAAAAACCAAATATTTACTTCCAATATTAACCACAGATAACCTCAAAAAAAATCCGGATTGACGAGAGGTTTTACATCTTAAAGAGAGGTAATGGCTGGACTCTAGTCGTTCCGTGGTCGAGAACAAGACACAAAGATGTTCTGTGTTTCTTGTTTGGTTGTGGTTTGTAGTATTCTTGGAATAGAGAACAGATACCAGGTGTTTGCAGGTGGGTTTATTGTTTGTTTATAAAACTAAAGAGCTTTTTTTCTTCTGGCCAGTCCTCTTGAGATATCGATACGTTCATCACTAAAAACAATCCCATACGTGTCTCAGTAGTGCAAGAATAATGCATCTTAGTGCTTCGCTTTGAATATACATACCGATGGATGAATAAGTTTATGTATACAATTATATATTACAGTACGTTGATGATTATTTTTAGCCACCATGATTACTTCTCTCACTAAATATGAATAAATGCAGACGCTCTATCAAATGAATTGAAGAAAAATGTTTTTAGCTTAAAAAAAAAATTAAAATAATCATGAAAAACTTCAAAATGCTCTAATAAGACGTTTCAAATGCTAAAAAATTACCTTTTTTCATACTTTTTTAAAGAATAATGCTACTCAATAAAGCAGTAAAGGATTTTTTTCTTTTTTTGAACGTCTCAGTTGAAATGTAATGCAGGCGTGCATGGTGCGAAGTTAGGTGTTTGAACTGACTAGCTTTGTTTTGAAACCAGGGGCGAATCCAGGGGGTGCACACTTCCCCTGAGATGAGCGACTTAAAGTCAATTATGGCTTTATTATTATCTATTTTTGGTGCTCGAGTCCTTAACACAAATAGTGCACCCCTCCCTCAAAAATATCCTGGGGGTGCGGCCCCCCGCCCCCTGAAAAAATTCCTGGATCCGCCCTGGAAACGCGTTTCTCACGATTTCAATAATATGGCCGGTAGTTCATTATATTCTTTGGCTTATCATTTAAACGAGCTTTTCAAACTTTACTCGAATGAACATACTGTGCCGGAACACCTTCTAGAAGTAGTGCCTGTAAGGGACCTCATGCCCGTGTGCTTATTTGCATCGAGTTTGCTCAATTCTACATTTGCCATCCAACATGGCGGCCATAATCACATGGCCTTTACCTGGTACATCGCAGCTCGGCGCGGACCATATTTTTGAGTTTTTTATTCGGGGCAATTTTTTAAAAATAGATACCTATGTTAATATATTTTTCTGAAGATCAAGCGGCAATATGACTGTTCATTCTTTACATGGGAGTTGACATTTGTGAATTTTCTGGCACTGAAATGAGGCCGACCTTGAGCATCTGAGTCTGTGATCGTAGAACCCCGCGGCATTCTGGGAATAAGTCGAAATGGTCAAAATTTTAATGCGTTTTTCCCCTATGTAATGACAGAACAGATAATAATCCACGCCAGTTCAGAAACCAAGGAGTACTGGGTTCCAAGGGAACACGTCACAATCGGTGTCCAGGATACTAACACCATAGGGTACCTTATAGATCAACTGTGTTACATATTTCACCGCTCAAGAAAAATGGCTTCTCATAAGGAGAGCTATCCTTGCAAGAGTCGTTCAAAGTCGCTCATGCTCTACAACCCCGGCAACAAAGCCGAGTACAAGAACACGGATTCCACTCTCAAGGCAAACAAGATAACTAATGGTACAACACTGTATCTATATTACTCATAACACGAAGCTAAAAGACAAAGTATGGGTGACAAAGTATGGGTTAAACGGAGCAACTAGCAAAGCTTTAACATTGAATGTTATTGTTAAGTACAAATTTCAGTTTTCAGACAAGACTACAGTTTAGACAGCCGTGATTGGTCAAGCATGTGAAACTAACCAAAGGCTAAAAATTTCATTGTCCCGAGGTATTTTTAGGTCGCACATGAACGATAACGATTATAAAGATATTTATAAAATAAATACGACATAACGCGCGCCCTGGTTGACTAATGACAGTGTGACAGTCTTGATTTTTAATTTGTTTTTTCTCTGCCAAATTTGATTCATTTCAAAAAAATCAACAGAATATGAGAACATACCTAGACGTTGTTTAAGCCATTTATAAAACGAGCAGCACGTGTTTTATCAAATATCAAAAACCCCTCGGATACGCCTCGGGTTTTTATATTTGATAAAACACTGCTACTCATTTTATAAATATCACTTATAAAAGCCTTTTCATGTTCTATGCTGTTTTATCAACACGCGGGGTGTTGGGAAGACACGAGCAAAGTTTAAGGATCACAAGCCGTAAGAGTTTCGTTTGTAACAGTGCAACTGTTGCATTTGAGAAACCTTGAATTTAGCTACTATTTATTGTTTTAAAACACAGTTTAATCTAAACTTTAAAAAAAATATTGCTAAAGGTCAGCAAGGAAAAACAATATTATGTAAGACAAAGTTCTGTCATGTATAAAGTCAACCTTAACCTGTAAATAAATTTTCAATTCTTCACTACTTATATTTAAAAGAACTACTCTTTCCCAACACCTTGCCAGTCGCCCCCCTCCCCCTCCCCCAACAGATTAAAGGGTTACTGAAGATGAAATACGAATAGAATAATTCACTACACTCCTAACTAGGGTAGAGGCAGGGGATGTTGCTATTTACGGTCAGAGATCTGAAATCTGACACAAGAGGAATTGAGGGCACGAGCTTTGAATTCATTATTAAATTATGTTTTATTTATCAAATTAAGTTTAATAGTTATCAAATTATTTTTAGTAGTTTGCAATCAGTAAATAGCTAAATACGACACCATCTTTGAGCAATGACCGTGCGCTGGGAATTGTCTGGCTCAGATTTCAGATCGCCGACCGACAACCTTTTTTAAAACAGTTGTGTAAGTAACCATGATATGAGTGGATACCAGGGCATGGATCGTCTTGTTCGGCTTTGAGATAGAAGTTTACAAGACCAGAAAACTCGTTATCGAATAGTTGTGTGGGTTCTGATTTTGTGTACACGGTATCTTGCCCCCAAACTCAGTTCCCAATCCCACAATCCTATTCGATACGAGTTTGATTCCAGTATTATTTTCCCTTCGATCCCCCCCCCCCCCCCCCCCCCCCCCCCCCCCCCCCCCCCCCCCCCCCCCCCCCCCCCCCCCCACCCTCCCCACAACTCTCACCGCACCGCCCTCCC
>JAAAQI020117550.1:0-15839 GCA_011800005.2 Stichodactyla mertensii
AAAAATAGCCCAACCGGGAATTCACATGGCGCGCGCGATATTAAGAAGTTTCCCTCTCTTATTTATGCTCTCTTGATCTCGTACAAACCTTTAGTCGTTTGTTTTGTAGGCTTTTCAATTCAGTGCCGGTTTTTTTCCCGTTACTCGTTAGTTGTACCGCAAAGGTTCGTGACTCCCTAGGCCTTCCGAACAAGCTGACAGGGAAGAAGTGCATGTGAAAACAATTATGACACAAAAACAAATGGTGGCATGGGTTGCGTACGCTGTTATTGAGTTAGCTGTCACCACTGCGAGTCCAACGGGTCAGGTCGCTGGTTCGAGCCCTGGGGATGCCATATGTTAGTAGAGTTTGTTAGATGTGTTGTTCTCTCCCTTGTCGAGAGGGTTTTTTCCTCCCTCCGTAAAAATCAACGTGCGAGTTGAGTGGTGTTTGCTGTAAATATTGAATGTAATGTAGTGTGTGTGTTCGCGAACCTCACGGAAGAGCCCCTCATGGGGAGTAATGGTTGGAAAATATGCAGTTTTAAATAATCTTGCTCTCTACAAAAACAAAGAGAGAGAACTTAACGCAAAGCATGTGAAAGAAAACAGACCCAATTCCTTACCGAAACAAAACAGTGTTTAGCGCAAAAATTACTAATTATAGCAATCCATCCAGTCAAGGTCACTTGCGTACTCATCAGAACTGACGGTTGCTTTGGAAACATACGCGGAAAGAAATAGTTCAAATAAAAGAAGCGACTGATGCATGGTGTGACCACATGATGGGTACAATGGAGAGCGCTTGATAGATAGACCACGCCTATCCGTAAAGTAGGTAAACACATCACAGAACGGATTTAGCCTACTGGTAAACAAGTATAAATGGTAACTATACGTAGATGTCTAATAAACACACACACATACACACATAAAATAAAATAAAATAAATGAGTAGAGTGCATGCCACTGGATTCCTGACAACTTGCGCCATCTACGACTCAGTTAGACGATTCATATTCGTGTCACATCTCATTTGCGCGCCACGAAATTGGAGTATTTTCGGACCAACTTTCGCGTGAGTGCAGAAAGTCAAAAAGGACAGTCTACGGGAGGTCTGCCACACGTAGCCGAACATAATACTAGGAAGTACTAATTAGTTCAATGCCGCACTGTAAAACAGTGCCGTACGTCTTCTAGGAAATCTTAGAAAACAGCGCTATACTTGCGCCAAATCAATCCGATTTACTGGGTATAGGCCGTTTAGAGCATGAAATTTTTAATGACTTCCCCTGTTTTCAAGCTGTTTTCAAGCCTCTGATCCGGTCACGATAACTACGGACTAAATCATTTAAGTAGTACGTTACATGAACCAACTGGAAGCTGTCTTACCTCGCACTTTCAATCCGATAATATCCTGGAGCACCTTGTTTTCAGAGGCTATTAATTAAGACTATTTGTTAAAATAGCTGTTCTTAAATTGGGGCTGTACTTTCCGTTCATCAAGTACTAGAGGAACGTAGGATATGATGTGATTTGACTTGCTTTTCTGGACATGACACCATCACGGAGGAACAACCACCCATGCGCCAGCTTTCCTTTTCGGAACTATTCTTTGTGAAATTAGAAAGCTAGTGATCTTCAGTTCTTAGTACTGGTGATCCTGCTGTTCTAATAAATCTCACGTTGTGCTACTTTTGGGTAACTTCCAAGTACTGACGTTCCAGAACGCGATGAATCCCTTGAAAAGAAACGTTGAAAAAAGCTTGTTTTTTTTTTAGGTTTGAAGAGAAAAGCGCACTTGGTTGCGCACGTACACATCTCGTGTGGTATCAAAGCGACGCTTAAACAAGTTGGGCACTTTCTGAATGAAGAAAGATTTTTATCAATGCATGACAGATTGACGTTGATACAGATACTCCAACTATTCAAATGCATTTTTTTTTAAAAAGAAAAAAATCTAAATCATTCTGTGAATACCGGTAATAAAAACGACAGTTTGTAGAACAACCCATTTTATAAGAAATTGTCAACTTGTATTAATTTTTCAATGGTTTTGAGTACGACGTATTAATAGCATGTAAAAATATGTTGATAGTGCATACCATATATCCGTGAAAAAGTTAACTAAGAAAAGTGTACAAATTAGCGCAGCTTGGTATAGAACTTTCTACTGATTTATGCGAATTTGTACAAAGTTTTTCACGGATATATGGTAGGCACTCTAGCTGTACCGTGAACTTCGTTAACTATTCAATTCAACAATAAGAGTTGTTAATACATCGGTTAAAAATTTACTCAAAAAAGTTCTACAAATACATTACAAATTTATTTATGTTTGAACTATTGAAAACCATTCTTTCCCCATCACTTTGAAACCATTTTAGAGACAGGGGGCAGTGTGCACATTGGTTATCATTGTTATTGACCACTCTTTTTATATTAAAGCCTGCCCTTCATCTGGCAACAGTGTTGCATGACCAAGTCATAAACATTTTTAATTTCAAAAGCAACCCATTTGTTAATGAGTTTCTTACAGAGAAAATGCTTCAATAATTCAAATACAATAAACGTCATTAAAGAATTCCTAGTAATACATAGTACATTTCACAGCAAGCTTGCCAGTGTGAGTTGGCGAAGAAACATGCAAAGAGAAGATTACAAATACAATATTAAGGTGTGTATGTGGGTGTTACATAGTGTGTATATTGGCAGGGGGAATATAGAGGAACTACAGTCTTGATCAATAAACTGGTATTCCATCTGCCATCAAGTTTTTCAACATTTAGTTTAAATTATTTACAAGCAATGATTGTTGTCGTTAGGATGGAAAACAGCATAATGGATGTACACATAATCGATACAGTTAATTCTTGTGTATAGCTTTTAGAAAGTCTCAAATTATGAACAAAATGGTTAACTGAAATCCACCATTCCAAAAATAATGGACCAAATCTCTTAACATTATAAAAGCATTAATTTGTGTTTCAAAATGGTAATGTCTAATGTACGTTTTCCTTTATTGCTTTCAGTCCAGTGCATCAATCTGGATTATTAGCAATCTTAAGATTTGACAACAGGGTGATCTAGGACAGCTAACAGAAGTTCTAAATTCTAGAATTTTAAAAGCATGTGTTGTGATGCAGGTAATTAAACTGGCTTCCCAAATAAACTGTCCTGGTGAAGCACTGACCTGCCCACGACAGTATGCAGGGGTAACTGGTTGAATGACGTGAGTTTAAGCACATGCTGAATTCTAGTAATGAAATTCCGGTAGCTGTCCTTGATCACCCCCATTGTCAAATCTTAAGTTCACTATTATTAAGATTCTACTTCTCTGTGTGTATACAGTTACTGTACTAAAGTTCTATGCTCTGTGTGTATACAGTTATTGTACTAAAGTTCTATTTTACTGATTATCTCTTGTTCTTTTGTTAGAATGATGTCTAGCTTGGTCTTGATCTTTTGGCTTCTGGTTCAGCTGCACCACTGCGGGAGGATGGTACGGTTGGTACCATTAGATCTCCTAAGTTGGCATCATTTTCACCATCTGTAAGGGAAAATGTTCAGGGTTAAGGCCATACTTAATGCAAGGATATGTGGAGTACTATGAGGATGTAAGCTTTATGGACTGAACTTCTTAGAACACAATTCAAGATTTCAATTCTGTTAAGGCTTAGGGGACACAATGCAATGTTACCTGTGGGGGATGTCAAATGTATTGACTATTCTTGCAACATCATACAAACTTTGTTGGCAGTGACATGACAAAAGTAGAACTCTTTTCTACTTCTGCAACTTCACAAGTGATCAGAAGCATCAGCTGCATGGGTGAACACACAATGCAATTTCCCTGTTATGAGCAATGTGGCAGGGAATGTCGCATTGTCTAAGAGTGCTACTTACTTTGGTTGCCTAAGAGACTGTTCTCTACAGCATCTAACCCCATAGCCAGAGCAGATCCAAGGCCAACATACTATAACAAATAGAAATGAATGATTGTAAATAGAAAGTTCTGTACAGTTATACAACAGGATTTTCCACACCCTCAGTTTCTGCACAATATTTATGATTTTTTAAAAGCTTAAGAGTTTGCTTAATTCCAAAAATTATTAAAGACCTGGTTTGTACACCCTGTGGGGAAAGCTGAGTTTATTTGTAAAAAGATGCAGTTGATAAGTAAGAAATGTACAGATCATAGATCAACAATAAGTTTGCCTGTGTTTCCGTGACTGGGTGGAGCAACAATAACCTGTTCTACTTGTTAAACAGATAATATTAGGACATACCTCTCCCATTACAGAAATAGGAGAAGCACCAATAGCTTTGGAAACTTTGTGTTCCACCAGGTAGAACATATACTCATCATACAGCAAGCGGATCAAATGGAACGAACCAAAGCTGGCAGCACTGCGAAGGGTGAGGTCACGGATGATCATGGAACTAGAACAGAAAAATGACAAGGTCAGTCAACAGAAATATATTTCCAATCTATGGATTGTGTTAAAAGTAGAACGTTAGTATCCAGAGGATTACTATAACAGTGTGCTTCTGTTACTCATGTTTTTTCTGTTTGATCATTTTTTTTCAAAAATTGTTAGACAGTGGTGTGACTGACTTAATAAAATGTCTGAATAAAAGGGGTCTTTACTCCAGAGTATGTTATATTTTGATCTATATGCCCCAGAGTCAGACTGCAACAAGAAAGCATCATGCATGGGACTATTCCTACCTGTAGAATGACCACTTTAGAAGGAACTGTTTGGCTGCTTTAGGATATCCATCTCCACCTTCATGGGGTTTAAGGAACTGATCAACAACCCCCTCTAGCCATGTTGCCCACTGCTCAAGAGAGTTCTAAACAAAATACCACAATCAGAGTAAGTAAAAAACATGAGAGGCAAATACAGGCCAAGTGCATGGTAAAAGTCAGTCCAGTATGTCTCCTGCTCATTGAAAATCACTCTAACAGGGAAGAACCTATATTGGAAAATACTGTATATTGAGGTATTTCATACCTGCTGCTGTAGGGTTAGCTTAAAGTCCTGTTCAATCCTGTAAACCAAGTGATCATCACACTGACATACCCATGCTGCTTGTTCCTGGACAGAAACAAACTTAAATTAGCATACAAGCTCTTAAGTGCCTAATCATTCTAGCACTTTCACACTAATTGGGGGCCTAATCACACTGACACACAACTCTCAGCTCACATGTTGATTTTACGGAGGAAGGAAAACCAGACAACCCAGAGAAAAACTTTCATGGCAAGGGAGAGAGCAAGCTTCTGATCATCAAGAGCATACTGAAAAAACCATACTGAAAAAACCATAGAGAACAAGAACAGGGAGTCAATATTACCTGTACATTGGCAAAGTCAACCCTGTTCAGATCACTAAGCATCTGGTTTATCTGAGACGGGTTCTGTAGAACAGCACGTGCTGCCTGGGCCAGATGGTTCAAGGATGTATATCTACGCAGTGTTTGGGCAAAGGCACAGCAAGTTGAAACCTATAGGGCAAGAATAGATTGCAACACTAACATTAATACTTTGATAGTACACTAATACAATATATTCTGTAGTGGATACTCTCAATCCACGTGCAGCTCTGTTCTACCATAAGTGTAGGGTATTTTGCTAAAAGTTTTTTCAACTGGACAATCTACTCACCTTGACACTTCCCATTTTCTTTGGCACATGGTTTAGAGAACCAACAACCCATCCCTCTAGTCTTTTGGCAAAATTACGGATTGCTTGAGTAAGGGAGGCTAAAAGAAAGATAAAAACGATATGAGAAGTATAATACTTTGTTTCACAAGTGGAATCATTTTAATAAACAGTGCTATGTAACAAGAGGTCAATAAATAATGTAAGTCTTATTATGGCTGTGTATGAGAAATTCTAGAAAACAGAAATTATATATGCTACTTTCTTGCAGCCCATACAGCATTTTGTTTTGGCCCATTTGCATCAAAATTGATGGCGCTTTTCAGGGACAATAGTCTTCATGTGCAGTGAAGGATAACACCAAGCCTCTCAAGGTACAGAGTAAGAAAACAGTGAATTTACTGATGGCAGGATCATTGCAGATCATGGCAGCATTTTCCATAGATAGTATAGTATAGCATAGTATATACTTACATGGTATAGGTCTGAGCACATCAGGTATGAGTATCTCTACCAGTGTTTGATAAAGAAGATGATCACAGCTCTTGACGTATGCTATTACTGGTTCATATTCACATAATATCATCAGCTTGCTCTTGGGAAGCCTCTTCTCATTATCCTCGTCATCACTGAAGAAACAGGAGTGTAGAAAAATATTTACTACTTTGATGTTTTTGCTGGACATTCATGATGGTAATAGATTAAACACAGGAAAGAGTGTTTCATCCAATATCCAAACAAGAGGTGGGTTGAAAAAACAAAGTGCAACTGAGTTTTTAACCAACTTCAAGGATGAAAGACCTGTGTTTGATCTAGCTTCTCAAACCATGAATAATTCTAGGAGGAAATCAAAGCGAAAGTTGGCGCCCACATTTTATGCTAATTAAGATAATATATCCAATTATGTTTTCTCATTAATTATGAATTTGAGAATTGACTAGTTTTATTTGTTACATAAAAGATACAATGCAGAAAAAAAAACTTTGGGAATGAAACATTTCAGTTCCATGTAATTTTTTGCATGCAATCACCACAGAAATGTTTGCAATATTTTATGTATTTAACAGGTTTTAGGAAGTCCAAGATCAAAGTGTCAAGTCAAAAATTGCCTTACCCTAGTTCTTTTATTTGTGGTGATGTGGACAGTACTGAGGCATCCTCTTGATCTGTCTTCTTCTCTCCTGGCTCACTGGTATGTCTCCAGAAACTCTGCCACAAAGATTCCACAACTGCGAATTGTAGGTTCACTACAACATCTAGAAAAGCCTACAACAAAAAAGAACCAAGTTTCTTAAATTGTAAAGTGAAATTCTGACCACGCAACATCACAATGTTACCAGTTGCATTTTCCCATGAACAGTTTGCAACAAAAACATATTCCGTCATGCCATTAAACTTCAAAATTTTAAGTGTCAAACTCCAAAGTTTCTCACACCTTTTTTCCAAGTTCCATAATTTTTTGAACAGTTGCTGTCAATATGTACAGATAAAACTCAGCATGGAGCAACCCTCTCAGAAGATATACACAATCAAGTCTAGAAACTTGCTAAATTGCAATTATTTAGAGAATCATACTTTAGAAGGTAGGAGTAACATTGAAATTTGGTGGCTAAATATAGATGTTTTAACAGCAGGATGGAATATGTTTCTGTCACGGCTGTTCATGGGTAGATGCAACTGATGGTAATGTTGATTCTATGTTGAAGCTTTTATAGGAATTAGGTTTGTGTACCTCACAGTGCTCTCTGTACATATCTTGGAAGGTATCCAAATCTTCTTCATGAATACCATCTAACAAATGGAAAAAAAGAATGTTTAGTGGAATGAATAATCAAGTTGTCAAGGCACGTTTGAACAAAAACACAATACAAAATTGTACGTCATTTACACATGAACTTCTGGCAAGTTAACTTGCTTATTAACATGCATTCTCTCTGTTCTACTGACTTGACTTTAATAAGGAAAATACCATTCATTACATGTATTACTGTACCTGGAAGGGCAGCTCCCTTAGGGTCCAAGTCCTCAAAGTCAGGTAGACCCTGTGTCACATCTCCAAGATACTGCTGATGTTGATGATGCTGTGTCTGCTGTGCTGGATCCCCTGAACTGCCTGCTGTTGAGGAGTAACCATCTGGTGTTTCTGAACCATCTAGTCTTGCTGGCTTTAGCCTGGTAAAAGGAACAAAAAGGCTAAGTTATAAGGTAGCTACTGTAGAGTGATTTTTACATACAGTGCATGGCATATATCCATGAAACAAAACTAAAAATGCTTTATCTAATTATTATTTTTTGTACAAACTAGTGGATATCACTGGAGCAAATCAGTGAAAATAAAAAGCAATATACCTCTAGTGATCTCTGTGTGGTTCATGCATGAGCAAATTCTTAGTCAATAACTAAATAGTTGATAATTAAATACTATTACACTCTAAATAGTAATTGTTTCACAGATATATGGCATCCATTCTACAAGTGGGAAACATATGATACTGACTTACACATCTACACAGTATGGTATGTGGTAACACTGACATTGTTTTCATGTGAATCATCCAATCAGAACCAGTAGTTACAGCTATGGCAAAGCATGGTAATGCTATGGTACAGCTACAGATTTGATGTAGTGTTTCCCACTCACATGAAATCTGCTCTAGATGGATCTTTCCTTACCTTTTCTGTGTGGAAGGAGACTGTCGCAGTGCAACCTGAGAATCATCTGTCAGTGCATTTAGAGGTGAGTTGGGCTTGATGCGGATGCCATAATAATGGTATTTAGAATTCCCCCTGAAAACAGATTATTAACAATCATTATTAATATGCCATCATTTCTTGATGGATGGGAGGTGGGTAAATGTTGCACTGCCACCTGTCTTGGATTGACATTAAAAAATCCATTGCAGTGACAAAATTTTGAATTTAAAGATCTCTAATTGAGGACAAAATTAAATCTACCTTGTTCCAAGTCTTCTTGTTCTGAGGCCAAGAAAAACAGAACGTATCAACTTGCCAAAGCTTGCAGCATTGACTGGATCCAGTTTGTGTGTTTGACAGTGAGTCAAGTAGTGGTTATACAAGGTACTGCGGGGTAAGCTTACTCCTTCTGCTGTTTCATAATTTTCAAGCAACCACTGTACCTGTGACAAAACAAGACAACACAGATAAAAAACAATTAACTCTCACATTCCAGCAAATGGTTGGGGTAACATGGCAAAGTACTGGGTGGTTCTAGATGCTGTATTGTACTAACTTCCAATAAATGTTGATGGAGAGGGTAGTCTGTGATACTCCTAGTCACTTTATGCTGCAGAAATGGATAAGTCTCTGTGGGGCTCTCCCAATCTCGGACTTTATCTGATACAACAGTGTACAATAGCAAAAAAGGTTCTTATCTTTTAATTTTTGACTGAGAAAAATAATGAATACACCCTCTGGAGACCAAAAGGGACTATCTATTGACAGTGCAGTCTACATATGGAAGAGTAGAACAACTAACTGTACATGTAGTTTTACTACACTTACAGTAGCTGGTGAAGCCCTTGTAGTATGTGCTATAGGATGACGGGGAACATTCTGATGCTGCTGACCAGCTACCTGTGCATATGTTGCTGGAGCAGTGTTAGCAGCTGTCACAACTGTTGGTGTTGCTGCAGAGTGAACTGCTGAGAAGGTTTGAGCCTGCTGTGGCTGTGCTGCAGCATCCATGTAGGCTGTTGCCGAGGCCTGCTGGGTGAACATGGTGTTATCATTGTAGTGGAAGGCGTTACTCCTGTTAATAGGAGGAATATTACTGTGTAAAAATATTTTATTTTAAAACAATCTTTTTTAATAGAATGATTCAATAAACTTGGGCACTTACTAAGTAGATAGTTATGTACCAACAGACTCTACCTAACATAGACTAAAATAAGTTCATTTGACACCAGTAAATAGATGTATTCAAGGATATATCTATTTTTGCTTGGTATCATTTTCTTATAGGAATTTATTATGAACTTTTTGAATTTATTAAATACTATTAGTCTATAAATATAGTAGATAGTGTAGTCTTGCTATTACATACAAATAAACTCAAAAGCTAATTAGTAGGGCCCTATTTTATTGGAATTACTCTAAATTCACAACTTACATCTGCTAGAATTACCAAATTATGCTTTTTGTAGACATTTTGTTTCTATTCTTTTTAGTAACATAATCATGACATTGCAAAGAAACTAACTTATCAGCCAGGATTGCCACTGTCCCATGGATTGCAGGTATGTGTTTCATAATAAAATACAAAACAAGCCTCATTAAAGAAGCAAAATGTGTAAACAGTAAAGATATAAATAAAAAAAGTATACTACTTTTAAGGGCCACTTGGATGAAAATCAGTAAAAATTGAAAACTGATTATTTCTATGTGAAAATGAATATACCTAAAGAACTAACTACTCTCTGCCAAAAATCTACATTTTAAGCTCATTATCACAGAGAAATTTTGGTTTAAAACCTAAAAGAACAATTAGGGTTGAGTAAATGACATCAATTACTCACAATTTAAATGCTAAAAACTTGACAATTTCTATCCCTCTCTTTTGGATGTGAAAAAAAATTTGCTTCATGGTAATTATTGGGACTGTATACATAGGTTTAGCTAAGTTTCAAGCCATTTTCAATTTTCATTGATTTTCATCCAAGTGCCCCTTTACGAAACAAGGAAAAGAAACCTATATATGTACATTATCAATGATAAACTTTATATTTAACAACATTTAAGTGGATGAATGTGGATCATAATTGCCAACACAGTAACATTTGTGATATTATACACTACCTAAACTACATTTTTTTGTTTTACAAAAATCATTATGTAAATAAACAGAAACATATTCATAGCCCTAAAAACACTTGCTAAGTACACTGAAGATGATGTGAGTCATGTCAAAATATTTATGCTATAAAATTAAAGAGTATCAAATACATTTTGAAAATTCTTTGTCATTTATTACTGCACTGATCTTTAGGAAATAAATCTCTGAAGAAAAGAAAGCATGATATAACTATCACTTTCAATTTGACTTTCTCATTTCTACCAATTCTATATCACAATAGCTTTGTATCCATATATCTGTATTTAGTTTGTTTGTATGTCCTGCTTGGTCACAACACACAAAGTGTTGACTTCTTGATCAGTAGAATATTATTTTGCCAGAGGATATTATTTCAAAACAATAAAACTGATATTTAGTTCTCAACTTCTGGCACGTTACAATGCATAATTACTGGAATGATCATTGAATCCTAATAATCATATTTTCAAAATAACCAGATCGTATATTAAATGAATCATTCAGAGTTTTGAATTTGAACCTGATATCAACATGAATATTCAGACATCTTTCTTTAAGTTTAACTACTACACATTAGTTATTGATCTAGGACGTTGTGTTCAAAAGTAATAACAAACTTTATTATTGGTTGTAATTAAGAGAAAACCAACTGCCCCCATGATCAACACAGCAAAAATGAAAAGTCAACTATCTGTCTACTCTGCTTGAAATTTTAACTTTTATGAGTTGAAAACATGACATGTTAAGAGATCACATACATGATCAAAATGATAATATACAGACATATATAACCACATGTAAAAGTGAGGTTTCGTTGTCTGTGCTAAGAATATTGATCGTTTTACCATAAGCACTCTCACTTGGGAAATATACATCATATTAATATCTTTAGTTGGTTAGAATTAATGTGGTTTGATGGCACCTGGTCCTCTATTATCTTTATAGTCATACAATCTATATTATAATATATGGTTAACATCTGTTAAGATATTCAGAATCTTTCGATCAATCATCCTCATGTGCTCTGCTCAATAAACACAAACTAAAACACATCCATACCATCTTTCTTTAGGAGTTAATAGCAGATCATCTATATATTGAAAATGGCATAATCTAAGGTTTAAATTTTTGAAGTAAAATGATTTCAGAAATGAATTTCGTAATGAGTTATCAAAATATTTTTAATGGTTTTAAGGTTTATATTTATTTCCTTTTCATTGTGGAATGTTCAATATTTCACCGAAAGGACATCAACATTAGACATCTGAATTTATTTGGAAAGGTTTCTTGGTATTTCTATTACAAATTTGATGTTACATGATGGTTTTTCACAGAGATTAACTGACCTCCTCTGGAATATAATTTGACCACCAATAAGCAATGTTTTCATTTCTAAGACATAACATCCAATTTGTTCAAAAACTTCTACTAAAGTTAAAATCCAAACTAAAGCATGTTATATTAAACAGGATATCCTGCCCACTTAATATCTCTGAATAACAACCTTCTGCTGTGGAAATGTTAGCAGAAAAAGTAATGTTAGGATTGAAAAAGTTCAGGATTTGAAGCTAGGATGAAAATTTTCTTGGTTTCTAACACTGACAATATTTGGATGTTTCACTTGAAACTTGTTAGATACCTATATTCAAAACATCTGATACAAAAACTTCAGTAACATCAAACTCACATGTATGTAGAAACAGGCATGCTACCAGACTGAAGTCACTTTGGTGAACCAATAATGTTAGAAATCCAGAAAAGAATCAACCTATACTTTCTGTTCTACAGCTGGATCACACAATGTCGAATACTGAGTTCGTATGGTGGGTTTTCAGAGTATCTTTTCTCTATTCACTCATTCACAATGGTCTTCTGGTTACCATAGAGAAGCTAGGAGTCTCTTAGGAAAAATGTTTGAAACCAAGACTTTTAATTTCCAACTGAATAAATAAACAGCTGATGTGAATAGGTTGAATGGATAATGAGATGCAGGAGTTTTGCCTACAGTAAAGGAAAACAATATCCAAGAGACTAGAAATTTCTATGGAGACATCAAAGGACTAAACTAAGTAAAAACTAGAAAATATCGGGATTGTAAAATCGATCAAACAAGTCTTTGAAAAACAGATATCTGGCTTGTTATTGAATCTTTTATTTATTAAAAAATTATAAAAGATGAATCACTTTTGGTATATTTGATGCCAAACTATACGGGAATACTGGAGACTCGTGCAAAAATCATCGCACAAAAGTTCGGAAAACCAAAAACACGGAATAATGTTTAGAACAAATGAGGATTATCGAAGTCTTTCACTTCCCATGTGAATAAAATGCTTAGATAAGTTAAAGGCTCACGATTCGCATGTGTTACCATTATTCAAGATCCATACAATTGCAGGTGGCAAAACGTGTCAATCATAACTACGAAACAAAACCGAAAGCCATTCGAGTGTAGACCGCGTTGTTCCACTGCAAAAACGATGTCTGGGCAACAACCAAAACCAATGATAAAACCTTTCCGAACGATTTACAACCTTTAACAAAGTATTCGAAAAGTATTATTAAATGCGCCAATTGAAGCTCGAAATGTTTGATGTGCGTGAGAGATATACTCACCCTGTACCATTTGGGTAAAGTGCGTGTTCGGCTGCTGCTTCCACGTACTGAACGTCTCCGGTAGTAAAACCTGAGGAAAAAACTCTTTAGTCGGGATATTTATGTGAAAACAATCGATTATTTGAGAATAAACGTATAGACGGATCATATATGCAATATTTGACCTTAAGAGAGCTAATGGTCAAAGGAAATGTGATTGTTTTGAACCAAGATGGTGGTCGTGAGTGAATACCTTCTTTTGTAATGGCTGCGTTCGCTTGAAATTCTTCGGGTGAAATGACACTCGCAGCAATAATTTGAGTCCCAGTCTGCTGTAGCGATTGATTTTGCTGTATCTGAGGGGCCTGAACCGCTAACGTTACAGTAGTCTGAGGTAAAGTAGGATGCGGGCCCACTGTATGAGAGATAGTCGAAGGAGTTACGACTATTCCATGCGGAAGACTTGTAGACGTGAATTCTGCTTGCGTAACGTTCCCAGAACTGCGCGCCGAGGATTGAACTTCTTTCTGTTCATATCCCTGTTGAGCGACAAACGTCTGCTGGGCTGTTGCTGCCATAAGATGCTCTACAAAACCCAAACGAAAAAATTGGCATCGCACGTATGGTTTTCAAGGGTATACTTCGTTCGCTCGCTGGCGTTGCATTTCGTTTAAGCGCCATTTTAACACAGAGTCTAACGAACCGCTTGAGAAATTACGCGCAAAAAAACACTATATTTCGTAACGAAAGCAGGATTAAATTGTGCTCAAACCTCGACCTGTCTGGTTAAAAGAGCCTTAGGTAAAATGATGAAGTAAAAGAGTGTAAAATAAGGGACATTTTTAGAAGGAATTTCAGCACTGTACTCGACAAAGCATAAAAATCGTTCAAGCTAACACCGATTTCGAAAAGAGAGCATAAAACACTAAACACAGTTGCAAATTATAACATATATACAAAGTATAGAATGGTTCTTGATCAACCAACCAGTTCCACAGCAAAACTGCTATGATCGAAGGAACTTCTGGGAAGGATCTGTAACCTTGACTACGGGTCGCCTTGGAGAGTTTTGGATCGTTCGTTGTGGTAACTACGGAAGAAGAACAACGTCGCAACGCTTTCCGCCGTTCAACTCCTCTCTGTTGTTTTTCGTAATCCAATATCGCTTGGGGTGGACCGCATTACGTGTAAGCCTCAGGGGTCATTAGAATAACAATGTCAAAAAAAGCGGACCTTTTGAAATACACAAAAAAATAATTGCCTAAATTTGCATACTAATGAACTGCTGACCATGTGGTCGAATACTTTTGCTTTCATTTGTTAGGAATAAGATGTATGAAAGACATAGAGTTTCAAGGATCACCTGGGATTGATTTTTAGATAAAAACTCAAACTGGGTTTATTCGATATGCGAGAGAGAGAGAGAGCGCGCGTCTTTTTCACAGACGAATGAAGCGGATATCACGCATGCAAATGTAGAAGTGAGTTTTTTAATTCTTTGCATTTTGCTCTTAATCCGAAGTTAAATTGATGATAGTTCTCAATTTTTTTTAAGAGGAAGATACTAGTATCTCTAGCAAAGGAAAAAATGAAATATTTAAAAAAATTTGACGAAAACATTTTTTTGGGGGGGGTGGGGGGTCAGGCGTTAAGGCCTGGATATACTCCTCTGGGTGCTTGTGTCTGTCTGTCTACACGCATTTCCTTCTGTCTGTCTGTCCATCTCTCACCATATATATTTTTTTTTCTTTCTTTCTTTCTTTTTGCCAAATTTAGTCAAGGTCACGAGGGCTTTTCTCCGGGTTCTCCGGTTTTACTTCCTCGGCCGTAAACATTAACGTATGAGTGCTGTAAAAATTGAATGTAGAGTGGTAGTGTGTGTGGAGCCATAGTTAATATTAACTATGGTGGAGCGAACCTCACGGAAGAGCCCCTCACGGGGAGTAATGGCTGTAAAACTATGCGTTTTATGCGTTTACCGGTGTTTTTTGGCATTATCAAATTTCTAAGAAGTAGAATTCCAAATTACAGAAAACCTTAGGATTTCCAATAACCATTTTAGTACCGGCAGCTAGAAGAGTTTAACCTTGAAGAGCACGAAGAAAACGTAGGTACTTAGACTGCATTTCCTACAGTAACTGCTCTGCAGTGCAGAATCATCGGAAAAATTCCCATACAATAAATACAATACTTTTAACCATGTTTTTGTAATTTCTCTGAGCTAAGAGAAGTTTCATAGCTGGTCTTTATGCTATGCATTATCGTATCGCTAATGTTTAACACAGCAGCAGGTGACAAAGTCACTTTCAACCACGGAGAATATGATTATTCAAATTATGATCGACATAGCTGGAACTATTCAAGTTTTACACAGCAGCTTCTTTCAATTTGTCAAACCGCTGACTGTACGGCCGAAGCAATATAGACCTTTCCCCAATTCGCTTGGACGGATCACGAAACAATGATTCCAAGTTGAGACTGAACTTGATTCTTTTGTTCATCAAGGACAACCTCGACTTGAAACCGTTGTTTCGTGATCATCCAAGCGAATTCGGGAAACGTCTATTATATTCATAATGTTTCCGCATTCTAACAGCTGATAAGGAACCCCTTGTAGTCTCGTTGTGTTACGAGGGTACTTTTCGGGATCTAGTCTTTATTGACTGTACTCTCTAAAGACTAACTGAAGAACTATGTGATTACATGGGTGGCTATATTTATAGGCATCTTATGACAGGTGCCAATATTCAATCTATCTGTATTGAT
>JAAAQI020117661.1:4173-15837 GCA_011800005.2 Stichodactyla mertensii
TGGGGAGGAAGAGGGGGGGTGGGGGGGGGGGGGGGGGGGCGGGGGGCGCTGGGGGGGGGGGGGGGGAGGGGGGGGGGAGGGGCTAAAGGAAATAACGATTAATCTGTGGACCTCGGCTCGAGCGTAATGTTTTCCCATTTCAGATCACGTGTTATTCCCTTGAGAATACATTTCTTTGTTTGAGGTTTATCCATACTAGCGTATCTTCACAAGCGTTTCTGAGAAACAAAGAAATAAAACCCAAGGGAATGACACGTGGTCTGAAATGGCAAAAACATTACGCCCAAGCCAAGTAGGTCCATTGCAACCTCAGTCGTTGGAAGATTACATTCTAGAGTTCCTCACCCCCCGGCTGGTCCGCAAAGGCCCGTTAACATTCACCTTAATTTTTCTCGCCGCGAATTATCGCAACCCAAATCGAGCGTCTTTGCAATAAATTTCGAGCATGTTCGAATTGGTTGCGACTTGTGCGCGAACAGCCGCCGTAAAATCGCCATAAAATCGCAGCTCAAGTTGCGTGACAAAATTGCCAGTGTAAACGAGCTTTAAAAATGATATACATTATCAGTGCCTGTTGTTCACAAACTTTTTTTCGTTTTCAAGAGAAAGAATGGAAGAACTCAAAGGCCACGAAAAATTAACGCCCAAGAAAACCTCTTTCATTGAGAAAATCCAAAGAGCATTAGAAGATGTAGGATTTTTAATGAAAAGCCTCGTTAAACGATAAAGTTTGGGAGAACACGATCAATGGTGGCAGCGGTGGGATTAGTTCAGGCATATCGTCACTAAAGCCTAGGTTTTTTCTAGTGCCAAAAGCCGAAGCATAGCAGTCACATAGTATTTACAGTAATATATAAGGTTAACGTGGTGGACTTGTTGATTAAGCGCGGGCTTAAGTTAGTGAATATGCTTGATAGTGTGGCTCGCATGGAAGGATTAGAGCAGATTTCGTATGACTGTGAAAAACTCGCGGCACGAACACGGCCGTGACATGGTCGCAAGGCACAGCAAGGCACGTCAAAAGTCTAGAAAACATTACAGTCGCGACAAGGTACAGCACCTTTCACGCCGCGAGCTTTTCACAGTCATAAAAAAATCTACTCTAGTAGTGGAATTATATGATTCCATCAGTTTTGAAATATAGTTTTCAGAGCTTTTTTTTATTCAGTTGTTTACTGCCTTGAAAAATTCTTCTTCGATGCACTGGCTGTCATTATCTTCAGCAAAAGAATCAATACCTGAATCAGTGAATGATCGATATTTCATAGGCAGCACTCCTTTGTAATACACTAACACGACAAGCGGAATAGACAGCGTTAGAATCCCTGCAGTTATGTAAAAACAAAAAGGTGGAAAGTGCAACACGCTTCGAGAAAACGGGTATACTGTGTTGTAGACTAGAGGGGCCAAGAAACTTGCTAACGCCTCGATCATCCCGACTGCGGAGAAAATCAGCCCCTGCTTGTCTTTCCGAGCTAACTTGGACAAAACCGTGCGAGTTCCTGCAGTGGATAAAGCTTGAAATACTCCAGGAATTAAAGAAAGAAACAATACTAAAGAGGACTTTGCCAGGGCTACCATTATACAGTTTGCAATCCAACTAATGACACCAATTAGAATCATGACTGGATCAGAGAAAAACCGTTGAAAGATTTTAGTCCCGATCACCAGCCCAACAGCTTTGGTAGACACCTGAATACCGTACCATATTCCTACTAGAACAGTACTGAAACATAAAGGATGCGCCTTGAGATAGATAATGATAATCTGGTTGAATACACCAAACACTATCAGTAAGAAAGCTACCAGGCCTACGCACAGGATTGGCCTTTGTTTCAACATGTCAATCATGTTTTTAACGCTTGTGCACTTAAATGGGTTCACTTGTGTTGCTGGTTGAACGAGTGTTTGGCCTTTTGACTCTGGTAGGACGATGATGGTGTAAAGGAGAGCGAAAAGTGCCATGCCAAAGGCACCCCAAAATGGCTGCTTGTAACCTGAAACAGTCAACATTTAAATCGATATCATTCTCGACTTCAACGCGTTCCTGTGGGAATAGAATCACAAAGACGTGGCAGCCATGTTGGAGGACAAAACAATAGAAGTTGATAAAATTTTTTGTTAACTGTACACCAACATGGCCGCCATGACGTCACATAAAAACCAAGTCACCACGTGATCTGACGGTAATGTGTTGTTAAGAAAATGACATAGCCAAAGCATTAATGATCAAAATATAAAGAGGAGTTCAGCTTGGATTGTATGTGACGTCATAGCCGCCATCGTGGATGAATTTCTATTCTCTTTTGTCGTGTCATCCAAGATGGCGGCCACATATTTGTGATTTTCGTCTTTCCCCGACAGCTTACCTCCGGAAGTTTTCACCCAGACTCCGCTCACAAAAAATGACACAGTCGCCCCAGCATAAACCATAGCCTCAAGTACACCAATACGAAACGCACGATTCTTGGAGTCGGTGATGTCAGATATGTAAGCGAATCCACAGAGCAAGACACAAGAGAAGGATCCAGTGATTCCAGCTATAGCTGACCCAATAAACAGCAAGTAGTATGGAAGGTCTGAAACAAAATGAGTTTTAACACAGGTCACGTGGTACACGTTACTCAATAAGCAACTCACTAACACTGACAAAGTTGAACAGATATTTTGCCCCGTAAAATTCTTGTTTTTTAGTGTCACGTGATATCTGTAACCTTAGAAACATTAAAATTTTCAAACATAGATTTCAACTTTTGGTGTTGCTGATCGTATGTCGTGTAATTTTTGCTTATGGTAGTTAA
Source organism: Stichodactyla mertensii (assembly GCA_011800005.2). Lineage (NCBI taxonomy): Eukaryota > Metazoa > Cnidaria > Anthozoa > Actiniaria > Stichodactylidae > Stichodactyla > Stichodactyla mertensii. Next base: position 6,975 of record JAAAQI020117661.1, read on the forward strand.
TACCTGGGATCGAGCCACACGGGCTGCCTGTGAATATGTAAAACACGTTCTCAGGTCTTTTGACCGATAAAATCAACATGGCGAACAATTTGAAATTTTCGTTTGAACAATCTCTGCAAGTTTAGATGGATTTTTTACGGGTTTTCGTTCGATTTGACCTTGAAGCCCTCAAATTTGAAGTACAACGACTTCCAAATAAGGTAAGATGTCCATATTTGATAAACTTATTGCTGACCTTGGAGACAAGAGCTTCAATTAACTTACCAAAATTAGCAACACAAACCACTGACATGTTCTGAATAACCACTCCTATTAAAGAAATGATCAAAAGAGGTTTTCTCCCAACCTTGTCCGTCCACGCTCCATACATCACTGACACAAGCACTGAAGGGATTGTATCTATCAAATTAATATTTCATCTAATTGTTAATATTGCACGAAACCTATTGAATTAAAGTGAGCAAAGAACTCTGCTTGATGGGACGTGGTTAATGATAACATTAATTACACTAAATATAATAAAACTAATTAGAAATGTCTAAAAATGTCTAAAATTTGAAATAGAGTGATTTTCCTTCGACCATGAAAGAATAGGCAAACTAATAGTAGTAGATTCTAAACCTATTGTTTTCTTTTGTTCTTTATCAACTAGTACAAACTATATAGTCATTTTTCTTTCACGGACGAAGGAAAATCACTCTATGGTAGAGTGATGGCACTTAAAGTAAAAGATCGATGGCACTTAACCCGCTGTGTACGTAATGGTTATCAGTCTAATAGAGATTAGTAGACACTAATTCCATTGTTTTCTTTTGTGTCTATTTGTCTATTAGACATTAACTACTAGTTTCTGTTTCATGGGTTAAGTGCCATCACTCTAAACAATAAGACGAAAGAGTATAAGAATGGTATTTATCATATCCTAAGTATGCATCAGGCTGCAATGTACTGTTGTATACTATTATATATAGCTCACATGACACTTATTTTCCCCAGTTAAAGAATTAAATTAAAGAAAAACAGACTACATTAACTTCGATTTTGCAATAAAGGTTTCATGCATATAGTGGTATCGCCAGTTAATCTTTAGCATATCACGTTTCTTGCTCATTTTATATTTTAAGTCACAAGGGACATCATAAGTTAACTGGGGCAGGGGGTGTAATGAAAACTCCTTGAATTTCTACTTTGATTGTTACTTGCAAGGTTATGAATTTTTTTTACTATGAAAAGGCTGAAAAATCATGTTTTCTACATCGATCATCCAACAACAGCATGCATGCAACTACAATATCAACCAGGTGTTATATCCCTTTAATGAAAGTTTTGAAAGTGCATTACTGAAGCAAAATTAACTTTAGAAGTCCAAATAAAAACGCCATGTAAAACCATAGCTCAGTGAGCTGAACGTACTCCTTGAATTTTTAGTGGATACGTCAGTATGAATCCTGGTGTGAACAGAGCTGACCAGGACACGCGACTTTTATTATAATGAACGCATATTTTACAACCATCACTCCCCGTGAGGGGCTCTTCCGTGAGGTTCGCTCCACACACACTATCACTACATTCAGTATTTACAGCACACAACACTCAGCTCACATGTTGATTTTTACGGAGGGAGGAAAACCGGAGAACCCGGAGAAAAACCCTCGTGGCAAGGGAGAGAACAACACATCTAACAAACTCTACTCACAAGTGGTATCCACAGGGCTCGAACCAGTGACCCGACCCGTTGGACCACAGTGGTGAGAGGCAAACGTTTTACCGCTACGCCACCCATGCCACCCAATGAAACATTGTTCTGTCAAAAATTTTTTGTCCAGCCAGAACTGGCTGATGTCCGGTCAAACCTTGTCCCTAGCCTGACATATGACATATGACATGACTAATAAAACCGAAGACTCCTAACTTCAAAATCTATTTTCTACTATTTTGCTTGAATTCTTCACATAGTGCCATGAATTCTTCACATAGTGCCATGAACTAGGTAGGAAAACTCCAGAGCAACCACTATATGAACTTTGCGAGAATTTCAAATCAAAAGTCAAGTAGAGAATTAATTATGAAGTTTGGAGTCTTCCGTTTTATTAATGAAACTCAGAATGAATAATCAACTCAATATTCGAATAATGAAATCATTAATGGAGTTTTGGGGAGTACGCTTGAGCTGGTTTGACTGTAATAGAAAAAATTACTTGCAGCCTTGACCTCGAGATTGGGAAATCTGAGTTGCGTTGTGTAAGATGTACTTATTATAAAGATCACGATTGAAGATTTCAATAACAGGAAAGTGCCTTAAAAAGTTGTTTTCAGATCATATTTAGCTGTTTGTATCGCAGTGGCTAATCATGTGTGACAGGTGGCAATGAACTGAAGCAAAGTTGAATAACGAAACATTCCGAAGTGTGATGTCTAGATAAATTACTCACTGGTCGTATTCAGGAGAAGTAGAATATACGACGTCCTTGCTTGAACTTTATTCTCCAAATCTGTCAACTCTGAATTAGGTTCATCAAAGCCGAAGAACAAAGAATCATTTGAACTGGAAGTTGTGTTCGGGGCACAAAGGTCGTTACTCAAAGTCTGGGTAAAATTATAGGTCTTGCTAACATAGTCGTAAAGAAACTGCTGAAGCAATGGTTGTTGTAAAGCTAAAGAAGCCAAGAAAGTGAGAAATATTGGCTCGACAGTGATTATATAGCGTAGAGAAATAATAAACTGAAGTATTGAAAGCTCCTCCATTTTTGTTGATATCACATAAGAGAATTACGCAGGGCTCCCAACACAGTAGTAGCAACCACTGATTTTATCGATATATAGTGTTTATAAACACTGTCATTGTGATGTTAATGTGCCAACCATTTGAACAATAGGTTTTGTCACATTGCTTTGTTGGATGATCCACTAGATTTTTGGTTGGCAATTTAAATGACAATTAACTAAAACAAAATACGTTATCGTATGCCCATCTATTGACTGAAATTTATCGCGATTTTTTGTAAATGTTGCTCACTCCCTAATTAATCTTTATATAACGCTTTTTTCATGTTCTATGTAGTTTTATCAACACTCTGGTAATGTTGGAAAAACACAAGGAAGGCTTTAGGATAACGAGCACAGGAGTGTATCCAGGGGAGGCGTGCAACCCCCTTGAGGTGAGCTTGTGACGGTGATCAATTATAGATTTAATATAACATTAATGGTGTCCCCCTCAAAAAAATCTTGGAGTGCAACCCCTTTCCCCCCCATAAAAATACTAGATCCGCCTCTGGGAGCAGGGATTTCATTCAGGGAAAAATAAATAAAATAAAATAATATAATGATAATGACGATGATTTTGAAGATGATGATGATGATGATAATAATAGATAATGATATAACGATGATTTTGAAGATGATGATGATGATAGTGATGATGATGATGATGATAGTGACGATGATGATGATGATGATGACGATAATAGTGATGATGATGATGATGATAAAAACAGAATCCAGACCTGAATGAAAAGTTAACATTTTATTCGGTTAACACGATGTGCTATGTATAGTACGAACAAGTTACACTACAAGTATTAATGGCTATTTCTAATTGTTCTATCTTGACTTAAATAAAATAAAATAAGGAATCTTGGCCGTACCAAAAGTGTCTCGCAATTTTGTTGCTGCAACCGTTGCGAGAAGTAAAACTTAGAGAGACACTTTTGATATGTTACACTAGGGAATGTCTCGTGCAACTTGTCTCACAACAAAATTGTGAGACAAAGTGCAAGGAAAATTGCCTAGTGCGAGAGACTTTTATGCGCCACGAGGCACGTAGTAGAAAGGTAATGTTCAGGTAAAAGTGGAATCCAGGTCAAATTATATTTTACAGCTGATTTTTCTATTTGGTTAACGTTTCTGATTTTAAATGTGAAGTGACACCGACTGTGCTATTGCCCACATACTACGCATCCGTGTATCTACACGAAGGGAAAATAACCTAGCTTAAGTACACAATCTAAAATCACACAGTATTCTAGCTAGTGTCATGCAATGTTTGCCGTAGAGTCTTCGGCTTTTCCTCAAAGTTTATGTTCTTCAACATTTGGGTTTTCTACAGGTTCTTTAATGATGTGGTAAACCTCTTCCTCAGGAACCTGAAACAAAGCACAATCGTTTAAAATGTTTTCACAATCATTCTATTAAAAGGTGATCCGCAGGTTTTGTGCGTGTGATACTGTAACTCTGGAAAGAAACTGGAAAGAACAAGCAAAGGACCTGGTAAGGGTGAAAAACAACAATGTAACTTATACAGCTATTTCAAAAAACGTTGAAAACTGATTACTGCATTCCAAGACCGACTTTAAATGCATTCTGGGTCTTATACAGAAAAATAAACAATTATTTATTTTATTTTAATGTATTCCATTCGAAACAGTGTACTAGCTACATATAGAGAACAAATCAGTGTATCTTTACTTTTACTTCAAATTAATGAGATCCACAATGCTCTTTGGTCTTGGAATGCACTATAGTAGTATGCAGTATTCAGTATTCAACATTTTTTTGTATAGTAGCTGTATATGGGATATAGGATTTGATGATAACTTTGCGTTGAAAGAATACAGAAAAGGGAATACAGATGGCTACTGTTAGGATTTCTACAAACTTAGATCATCATCTCGACTTGGAGTATGGCAACATTGAGTCTAAAAAATGGCATCGCTATTAGCCATTATCAGGATCTTGAGTTATGGTAACTGAAAATATGTATGATTCTGAAGTGGCAGGCTCCCGGATCATTTTGCACAACTAGTACACACGAGAGAGTAACCTGCGGGAGCTTGCTGCATGGTGTGGTCATGTTCCTGATATTTAATCAAATTAATACTGACCAGGGAGCGTGTGCCGGCGGCAAAATTCTGCTCCCGCCACAACCTTTTTTACAAGAAATCTTTGGTACAAACGAAGGAGCGATACGACCCTGGAGCCTTGTCCCGGAGCAAAACCCTAAGTGTGTATTATATGTCTTAACTCAGCCATTGTGAGCTGACTCTGAAATCATTTGATTAGGCCTTGAACTTTGCGGATTATTCAAAAAGTTTAATAGTCATTTTGATAAGTTAATGTTTAATGATTCGCCGTTACAGTGTGATAAACCCGAGAAGTGGACAGTTTTTAAGATTTTTAATCTTTTTTTAATAATTTAACTATTAATACTTGCCTTTTTGGCTGATTATGTTTGAGGGACCGGTCATTAATTAGAGGGGGGAGGCTGGTGCAAATATGGGGAGGACCATTATATTTCATACAAACGCAAAGAGGGGTCACAAAAACTTGTGCTTATCAATGAGGGGAGGGTCTTTTTTTCTAGCAAAGTTGTAGGCAAAAATGAAATAGTTCTTCATTTTTTGATTCCTGTTTTACTTACTATAACGAATACTAAAGCGTAGTATTGAATGATTAAATATAAGCATGAGTTAAAGTTTCATCTATTCTTTGTCTTTCTCCAACTATAAATAGAAATTTCTTGACTTCTGTAAATTTACTGAACAAAACAAGAACATAAACAATCAATATTGGGGGGGGGGGGTAGGGGTTATAATAATTCATGGCAAGTTATTTAGGGGGGGAGCTTTTTTGTTTATTTGTTTTTGTTTTGTTCTTTATATTTTTTGTTTTTTGTTTTTGTTCTTGTTTTTTGTTTTTGTTTTGTTGTTTTTGTTTTTTGTTTTTGTTTTTGTTTTTGTTTGTTTTGTTGTTGTTGTTGTTGTTGCTCTTTTTTGTTTTTGTTTTTGATTTTTTTTTTCAGCAGCTTAAAAGCATGTAGATCGAAAGGAAAGAAAAGAAAAAAATAAATAAAAATACGTCAGCTTTCCCCTCCCTTTCTAATTAATGACCGATCCCTGACACGCGCACTGAAGAATTCATGGAAAGATTTATTGTTCTTTTAAACCGAAAGACCCAAAGGGCAAGTCTTAGAATAACTATTCATTTTAAGATTACTTAGGAAGTTGAATGTAAAACTCATAGTGTTTTTCTTTCCACATTTTATACCCTTGGATTCGTGTTTATACCTTTATATTCATAGCACGTGTTATTTCACGAAGCTACTGTATGTGGTCTGGCTTGAATTCTGGTTCATTGGGCATCTGGAAATAATTGCAAAACTCAATATGAAAATTTTACACTTTTAAAGAATCTAATTGGTTTTATTTCTCGTAACAACTTTGAAGCAATTTTTAACTCGGTCAGGTTGACAGTCATTTTAGCGAGCTATAGGTGTTTTTGTTTTTTCGATCTTTTTGACTGACAAACATTCGTTAGGTATGGTGAAAATTAACAATCCCTCGATCTTATATGGAACTGCTTGAAAGTTAAGTGTCTTTTTACTTTTTTATTAAAGTTTGGAATTTGTTAACAGCCTTCGATCTTTCGATAATTTTCCCGCTTTTAAGGGACACTTTATCACGTGATCTCGATAACTTTCCGCCCATACTCGATACCAATCAATGGACAACGATATGATTGGACGTCTTGGATCACGTGGTCTTTATGCAGCCATATTTGGCCTTTTTAGTTCTAGGTGAACGATGTTAGTGACATTGCACAGAGATTAAGCGAGCAGAACTGAATAGGATGTTTGCCTCCAGCATCAGTGTAAATTTAGTCCCAACTTGTTAACGATTTTACTATGGCCATTAAAAAAGGCGGGAAATGGTCACGTGATCTGTGCCGATGATATGAAATGTTTCTTACCTCCCAGAAGTCTTTATCGTCAAACAGCTGATACTCTTCTGGAGGCTCGAAGATACTCAGCTTAGCAACTAAACCTAAAAATGAATAAGAACTTAGCGGAAGTGAATCAAAACGCAATTATGAGACAGGAATACCAGAATCCTCAGTTATTTCATGGTTCCGGCTCAAACACTAAGGTTTTCCCAGTGGAATACATCTTGTCCCACAAACACCATCATAAACTGCCTGTTTTCACAAAGGTTTCTTGCATTACTTGAATTTGATTCTCATATTTCTATAGAATGTTAAAAATCACAACAAAATGTACAAATCTGTTTGCGATCAGAATCTCAGGTGTGCAGTTTTCTAGCAGACGTCATTTGGCTCGCGGGGCATAGCAACAGTTACTATGGAGTTACGGAACCATGAATTTCCATTATGTTATAATGATTACTCCTCATTCAAGACAAATGTGGACTCTCTACCTGTGATGACACCACCAACCAGTGCAATAGCAATGGTGACAAACAAGGCAGCGATTTGGTAACCACCCATCGCCTTGGCGGTGAACCCATCGCCAGCATCGAAGGTAACTCCCATGTTCTTCAACCGGAAGTAGTCAGCGCTGTCCTTCTTTGGAGCCATTCCACTCCAGATGTTAAACAACCTAAAATAAAAATATATAATTAAGTTTGAGAATAGGAAAGGAAAGGAGAACCAGCTGGGTAGCATTAAATTTTCTAACCGATCACAGTCCGATATGATTATTTTTATGGCCGGCCGTATGTTCAAGCACTTTTTAGTTCTACCTGAAAACTATTGACAATTGAATCCCATACATTTTGAGTCTCAGAAATGTCCAAAACTCTTAATTAGAGTGATTTTCACCTTTGAATTATCTAAAAACTACGCGAGAAATGATTTTCAAAGTAAAGAATGATGGCCAAAAGTTTTGACCAAGAATGCCTTGCGCGCGCGATTAGTTGTACGCTCAGTTGGAGAGGTGATAGGACAAAAGAAAAAAAAATGAAAGGAAATGGGAATCTGCCATTATTTACTTCGAGGAATTCATCTCTTACCCTTCGTATCCGTAGTTTTCAACTGTAGCGCAGGCAGCAGTAATAGCTCCAACGATACCCCCCAAAATACCCGGCATGCCATGCAGGTTGTTCACACCGCAGGTATCGTGGGTGCTTAAGTGTTTGTCCATGAAAGGCTGGAACCAAAAGAAAAAGCAAAAATAAATTCCTGGTCCAAGAAAAAGCAGAGAGATGATACAGTTCAAGATTCTTACGGTAAGGTAGGCGTATCCAAGAGTGCTAATGGTGCCTGCGATAGAACCGACCAGCAGTGCTCCCCATGGATAGATGACCATGTTGCAAGCAGTTCCCATGGCAACTCCACCGGCTAGTGTAGCGTTTTGGATGTGAACCTAAAATTAAAAGGCAACAATGTAACACGAAATGGCTGAAATAGAACCATCCGGTAGCAATTTGCATTGAAAAATGAGAAGTGACAGCGTGATGCTCTGTTTCTTAATGTGATTACATGACATTTTGCCATTGCGTGACGATTTATCACTAAATGTAGTTACCTGACATTCAGAGTAGATAAATGCTACAATAAAAATATAGATGATCCTTCTTTACCGAAAGACTCTTTCCGTGACAATCCATTAACTTAGTAAAAGGCATGGCGTGACAAAAGAAATGGCGTGACAGCCCTTACCATGTTGAGCTTGTATCCCTTTTGGAAGAATGGAGACAACGCGAAGGTGACAACACAAGAGGCAGCCAAAGAGTAGTAGGTGTTGATAACACAACGATGTTGGGCAACGTAGTCAGGAGCAACCAACACAGCATTGAAACTTGGCCAGAATAACCACAAGAAGATTGTTCCTGTATGTAATAAAAGAAAACGCTAGACTTGAATATGGCTGATTTACTTTTATCGAACCCTGAAATAATGTCAGTGCACGGCTAACTCACAGATCGAATTGGAATTTTACTACCTCTACCCGCCATTACTGGTCTCCTGTCGTCTAGGTTACTCCTTCCTCGTCCATCCTGGTGTCTGGCCTACCCGCCACCCCCCCCCCCCCCCCCCCCCCCCACCCCCCCCCCGCCCCCCCTCCCCCCCC
>JAAAQI020117772.1:0-32263 GCA_011800005.2 Stichodactyla mertensii
CGAGGTGTGAGAAAAGACAAGCACCGCTAATGAGCAGTACCCTACTGAGTCTGCGTATGTTGCTTATGCTTATGCTTGCGTCGCTAGTGAGAACCAGGCTTTATCACCTAACTGGTCATGGTTATCACCTAACTAAAACGATCTCGTCTTTATCGATCTCTAGATCTCGTCTTTATCGAGGCAGTGCCGGGATACTGGTTTCGTTTTATTTACCTCTTCAGTCCGCTAATGTATGATGATGATGATGATAATGATGATAGATGCGAACAGTGGTAGTGATAAGAGCAAAAACGATGATAATGATGATAAGGATTGTCGGTAACGATTAGAACAAGGACAGCCAGAAACTGACGAGGTGATGAATGATCATTTTTACGATTTTTAAGTTAAAAGTAATACCACATAGTCAGTAATAAGAGCAACGATTATAAAAACCAAAATATTGATCATCATTTTTACGAAGATGAGTTTAATTGATCCTAAATTTAACTTGCATTCTGACATTAAAATTTACACAAATAGAGCGCTTCAGATGTCTTTTAAAGCAATAAGCTGTGAGAAAGTCTTTAATCTAGTCTTGCTTGATAATAAATACAGAAAATAGGCATGCAATATCTTGATGCAGACAATCAGGCGTTATCTAGAAACAACTAAACTATCACCTAATTAAAAATATTAGCTTTTTATCTCAAGCTAAGTACGTGTCTAGGTCATAGTGAGGTTTATTTGATGTTCTAACAATTAAGCATTTCACTCTTATCTAGTGCGATAGCACGTCTGAAATGATGCTGTTTAGGATGATTTATTTATTATAGTGAAAGTCTTGAAATTTTACAAATTGTTTTATAAATTCGTTGGATGGCCAGGGAATTCCACGTCTAATTTCACGAGAAAAACGATATTTTTTTTCGAGTGAAATTCAACGCGGAATTCCGGAGTCAGGAAATAAAAATGGACAGACTAAGACTGGTGTTGAATTCGTATTACATTCCCTCTCCTCGATAGCCAATCAGCGCCTAAGTTTCAGATGAGTTATCATGAGATTTTACTCTGAATCTACTCTGTTTAGTTCTGTGTTTATCGTAAGTGTTTCATGTTCTACACAAATTTATTTTTGTGCTTGTTGTCTGTCCACGTTTTCCCAGTTTCAATTTTTAGTTATTTTTACACATTTTTTTACACGGCAATGGCTGTAATACTGTAATAACATTTTATGGTTTGGCGCGTGATGTTGCTCCCAAATTTGTCCCTTTTCTAGTACTTTTATTTGCTTACTCATTTACATTTTAGCCAGACAAAAACAATGAATAATAGCAAACAAACAAACAAACAAACAAAAAAGAGGGGGAGAGAGAGAGAGAAAATTTTTTATAGCTTTTGCTACTTTTTTCTTATTTTCCTTCCTTATTTCACTCAGTCGTTCACTTCCCATTCATCCCACATCAAGAAATGAACCATGAACCTTCGGATCAGGCCGTGTCGCGAGAACAATAGGCTTTAATCACGTGATGGTGACCATGTTTACTCCCACGGGAATGAAAACCTTTGTTCATGCCCGGGTGAACTCGTTCTGAAGTGTTTGAATACGAGGCCACGTATTGTATAAGTTTCCCACTCATACGAAAACCCCTTTAATGCCTTCATTAGTTCCCGTGGTGAAAGGAGCCTGTGTGTCAATCTCTGTAGGTCTGCGGTAAAGACCTCCGCACTTTAATAGTCCATTTGCATGATGGCGTAATTTACTACCACTACCAGAATGCTTTGAGCGGCTTCTATTGTCAGGCAAGATTTACCAGTTGTCTCTAATACCTGGAGAGTAGAAAAATCTGAATAACAAAGGATTTTGACAAAGCATTCTCAGGGGTAGGGGTAGTAAAATGACGCAATCATAAAAACGTCCTATCAAGGTATTGATTATCCTGCCCGGTGTTTGTTTGTTTGTTTTAATCTTTGCATATCACATTATTTCCCACAGGCGATTCATCCAGGTGGTCAACTGCTGTCGTTACTTCATCAACCAGACCGGTGAAGGTTTGGTTACCCTATTGACGGGAAACGTCATGGGAAACCCGCAGAAAGGCCAGAGAAAGCGTTTTGCGGCTTCTGGTACGCACACTACTCCAGAAGTCGTTGAATTTGCGCGCAGTTGTGGCGTAAATGTGGAGTCGCTAAGGGCGTTTTGTGACAAATACACAAGCACAAGATCAGTAACCTGAAGAATGTGGCTAGACGATGGTGGGGCTAATTCCACGTGTGTTAAGAAGACGATTACCGCAAACAATGTGGTAACAATAGACCTCCAGCGGTCTCAATCAGTTCTAAAAGAAAAAAGTCTGATAGGCACTTAAGAGATACCACCAGACTAGAGGCTAAACCGTATTCAGTACTCTATGGAAGTTTTCAGACGTATTTCTAGGGCACTACAACATGCAAGACAACAAGTAACACAGACCATTGATCTCTTGCCTTTATGCATTTGAGGGATGGATCAAACCTGCATTAATAGCACTTATTAAGTTTGCCAAATATTTTCTTCCAGAGGCCCGATCGTATCCCTTTGTTTGGTTAAACTAGTACTTTTGCTAACGGAACTTATAGTGTACCCCAAGATAGAACATAGGTAGACATTGAGATAAGCGTATCAGGAGCTGCCGTCACAAGGCACTTGCCCATAGCTGTACCATACAAAATAATTGAAGATGTAAAGTTACCAAGCACTGAAGAGTACAGTAACGTGGCTGAAGTATTAGAAGCAGGGTAACTACCCTTGACTTCGTATATTTTAGCTTAGAGGATTGTTGGACTAGCACCTTAACTGTAATTTAAGGTTATAGTCGAGATATCAAAGTACAATCTGTGATTACAAACAACTATTAAAGACTTAAATGTAGTGTATTGGAAGTGTCTTTTGATATGTGATAATGGGGGAATACTGAATCGCTGCATCAGCAGTTCCACATTCTGTCCATACCAGTCTTTTGAAACCACATGCTAAGACCTTGATTTTGTTATGAACTAGCGCGGAAACCTTTAAAGTGTTTCTCTTGCATTTCTGCTGTTTCTTTATCTGGCGTCCATTGTTCGGCTTCTCTTGTATGGTGTTGAATGGCTTTCCTTATATGCTGCTGATTGGCTTCTCTTACTAATATGCTGCTGATTGGCTTCCTCATATGCTGTTGACTGGCTTCCCTAATATACTGCTGATTGGCTTCCCTTATATGCCGTTGATTGGCTTCCCTTATGTGCTGCTGATTGGCTTCTATAGTATATTGTTCGATTTCAATGAATTATTTGCAAACCAAAATTCACAATAGATTTTGAGCCGTGATTTGCTCTTACATACCGACACTTTTCAGTTTTTGAAGGCTTGATCTCACGATCAATTACCAAATACATTCCCTACCCTAACTAACCCGGTGTTTTTGTGAAAAATATCTATGCCCAGCTCGCCGTTTTCTTAAGATCTTCCGTACCAAAACATTCCTGGGAAACTTTCAATCCCCCTATTTTCACGATTAACATGTCTGCAACCCGAAAGAAGCTGTCCATCTCCACCCCCTCCCCCCCCAAAAGAAGTACTTAAAAATCATCTTGTGTAACATCTGTCATGTTTAGGTCTCTTGACTACAGGATACCTGATTTGTATTACAATAGGGTCGATACGAAACAGAACGCCGTACGTAGAAATGTATACCTTTAAATGTAAACACTTGGAAAGACTTAGGCTTGCAAAGTGACCGAACTATATCTTTTCTCGCCATTCTGGATCCACATTTGACTAGTAATTTCAGAACGATAACAGTTGCGCAAAACCTTAGGTTAAATCAAAATTGGCCCAACACCATACGAGTTATTTATTTGAACTGAAAGAAAGAATCCATTTCGTGGTTAATCAAGGTTCACGCCGACTGAAGTGGGGTAAAAGATACCATTTTCTGAGGGCTTACCAATTAATCTTCGAACCGTTTATGCTGTGGTCGTTGGCAGCCAATCGGGAGCCCTCTTGCTAATTGACTATTTAAGTGGTAGTTACCGCCCTTCGGAATAGTTAGATCCGATTAATGTATTACAAATCCCACTTGCTTGAATTTAACGATTCAGTATTGAAAGTTTTATTGTTTGAGTAAGTTGTTTCATAATGCTGATTATTTTTAATGATCTTTTTTGAACTAAATCGGGATTAAAAGAAAAATATAGAAAAAGTTTTTTTTCTCCACAGTTACTGTAAGCATGCGCAATTCAGCCACGCGCGGAAAAAATGACAAGAGGAGACGACATTAAAAAACGTATCTTATGACCAAAGTAAACACAATGACTTTAACTTAAAAATGAAAAACAGACCAGCATTTATGCTATATAATAAGCACGACAGAAGAAAGGATTCATATTTTGAGGGTTATCATAATACCTTGTTTATACAGTCGGTTTGAAAGCCTCGCGGAGCTCCAATAACATATCAAATGACACAACCGGATAGGAAGCCAAAGAAAGGATTCGTATGTCCGGCAAGAGCTATCAATGTACCAAAGTACACTATGGCTTTATTGTCGCTCGCTGCACTATAATCTAATGAAACCGCCAAATCGATAAGCAGAAGAAAACTTTATTATTCCTTAACCTCATGCACGAGTCAGTGTGGTGTCGAAGACAGTGAAACTTATCTTGTATAAGAAAGGAAAAAGATGAATGAGATTAAACAAAACAAAACAAAACAAAATTGTAAAATATCATGCCGAGTTTCAATTAAGTTTACCTCCTCAGATATATCGATGAGAGAATATAAATATTTATTAGCAATTAGATATCAATGCTCTTAAATGGGTGCTAGTACAGTGATGGGCAATTACAACATACTACATTTCATAAAATAAAGCGTGGGGTTAAGACACTGTGAATTGCTTAAAAGCCTGCCTTATCCTGTAACGGAAATCGATCGCATTTCAAGAAGTCACTGAAACGCAAAAGCACTGATAGTAGTAACTTTACCTATCTGCTCCAACCCTCGTTAGCGAACCTGTCTCCTGACCGGCTACTGTGCGTTAAAGTAATCGCCATATTACTTTGCGCTAGGCTAGGGAGTTTGTAATTGAACAGGTGAAGTCAAAGATTTGCACAAGTTGTACGACAATAGACAGCTTCAAGAGAACATTTGTATGCATTGTCTTAGATGTACAAACACAATTCTAGTTTTTTCTCGTACTCTTATATCGTCAAAACGTCAATCAATGACTTGGAAGTTTGATTTGTTTTTAATATTGAATGTCAACACAGGCGTTTTTAAAAAAGTTTTTTTTGCCAAAAATATGTCAATTGGAGATAAACGGAAGCTCGGTCTGACTCCCTTTCAAAACGCCTTAGGACTCATTCACATTATTCCTTCCTTTTTCCCCGATTTCTTTCGTTGTTTTTAACGGAGTTGTCATCAAACGACATATTACTTATCGGTTTTTCCCCCCAGCCTTTGTAACGGTGAAATAAGATGCAAGTGAGAAACACAAGTCTCTCTCAGAGTCTCTGTTTGACTTAAGATTCAATATTTAAACAGTAAAGCGATAGAACAATCTTGTTTACACACAGTCTTTAATTGCACTTTTTCTCTCTACCTTTGCATGTTTACATTTAGTCCTTATCCAGTGTGATTAAAATATAGCGATCAAAAGTCCAGTTTTATTAAACTTTTGTTACAAGACCCAAAACAATAATTTTAAAAAATTAATAAGAGTTCCCGAAAGCCGGAGAGAGAGAATAATTAAATAGAATAATAAAATAATTATAAGAATGATGATGATGAATAAAATAAAATAATAACAATAATAATAACAATATAATAATAAAATTATAATGATAATAATTAATAATGATAATAACAATAATAAAATGATAATAATAATAACAATAATAACAATAATAATAATGAAATGATAATAATGATAATAACAATAATAATGAAATGATAATAATGAAATGATAATAATGATAATAATAATAATGATATGTTGATGATGATGATAATGATAGTATAATATTAAATTAATTTCAATTAAATTATGAAACTAAATTAAAATTTAAAAACATCGAAGAGTAAAGTCATACGTAAAGAGAGCAAAACCAAAGAGCTATATTTATTATTTATGACCATATCAAACATTATCATGTTAATATTTTATTTTGCAAATAACAGGATTTTCTGAATGATTCCCCCTAGTGTTATAGGGGATGGTCTTAAAATCCTAGCGAAAAAAACGTTTGAGTCCTAGTCGCTGCCATTCTAGTTACGCCAATTACTAAAGCCTTATATTTACATTAGGTTTTTGTTTGCCTTAGTTTTCTCGTTATAGGCAGAGTTGATTATTTTTTGGTTAAAAACATTTATAGAACAACATTTACGCTGTTTTCTTATTAATTCTCTCGCAATACTGGCTGTCGTTTTGTATTCAATCCCTAAAAAGATTGTAACTAAGGATGTTGAATTCCTTAACCGATAAGGACACACCGTGAACATTGTTTACAAATGTGGTAGTTAGCAAGGAATATTTATAGCCTTTTGTTCTCGTTAATTTGTTCTTTTAGCGGTAGCCATTATTTCTTTCTTTCAATTGTTTTCCAGTTTACGTCTTTTTACCGACTTCATGATGAGAAAAGCCAGTGATAATAATTAGATAACGTACGTAAGTTACTCGGTGATCTTAGAGTCATTTTAGACCGAGCCACGGAACAACAAAGTGAGCTAAATTTCACACTTATTTGATATTTATTTAAGTGCCTTGTTGTGTTTGTAGAAAGGTGAAAGCTATGAAACTACTGCGGCCGGTAGATCGAGTTTTAACGCGCCTATCGATTTGAGCGCCCCGGAGATACTATCGGAACCAAAAAGGACAGAATAAAAGCTTTTAGAACAAGACAGAAAGACCAGGGATCGACGGTTAGATAAGAATTGAGGTAAAGACAGGGCTGTAGGACTTTTATCATTATAAAAACAGCAACGAGGAAAAAAAAAAAAAATCCTAGTAGGTGTGACAAAGATAAGAGGAGATTTTACGGTCGTGTTTTATTCCCCTTCATATTTGTCATTTCTTGCTATGAATGGCTTTCACAACACAAAACCACTTTTCATTATTATTATCACCGAATTGAAAGCGATTCTAGTTTTCATAAATAAAACTCTTGAAATGAATTAGGAGTGCACTTCTTGAGGATCGGGTAATTCGGCACTCCGGTTGTCTCCGTTAATCTGAAACGTTTAATATCCATTCTAAGTATGCCAAAGTTAATTGCACTTATCTTTAAAGACATCGGGATAATTATTCCAGTGTTATTCAAATTTGGCCTACTTTCCCGAGCGGCTTATCGGTTGTGGTTTGGCAGGGCCTAATTTGAATGGACTACTAGACGAAGCAACTTAAATAATTTGCTGTTTTCAACGATAATGTATTTTCAGTACTTTTCACTATTACAAAAATGATAGTATTTTCGAACAAGACAGAACGATTTTGGTCATTACTTCAACTGGACTAGGACATGAATATTCATAAATTGAGGAAAAGTTAGGCCAAAAATCGCCTACAGGCTGTTTGTTATATTTTGTTTACACAATTCGTCTAAAAGAGGTTTTTCTTTTTCGTTATTCAAAGGTTTAACGATGTTATTTACTTTCGGTCTACAAATACCATCGAATGTTTTTGAGAACAACATGGATTATTAATACACGCAAAAGAACACAGAAAACACACTAAAAACACCCAGCCACAAAACTCGATTCAACGATCGACTGTGGTTGTTCTTTGCGGTTTTTCATCTGGCTTGAAATATAAACTTTTACATATATATGTATATATTATGTATATATATGTATTTATGCATGTATATATTTGTGTAGCTATGCGTGTACTTTAGCCAAGAGTTATTTATTCAGCCTCTGTGAATAAACACAAATTACCATCTATTTTAAATACTGAAAGACTTTTATTTTTCATTGTAAAGTCACAATTAACGTAGCTTTAAGTAATCTCAAGTAAAAAAAGATGATTTAAAATCAATCGCGAGCGACAGATGCCATGACTGTTTCTGGATTTTTCCGATCTCTTTTTCTAATCGTTCTTTTCAGTTTCTTGTTGTAATGCGACCAGAATGTTTAAAAAGATTAATAAAATAACTACTGGTTATGAAGCTGTATCGACTTAGAGAAAACTAAAACAAGAGGAAACCTTTTATTCAAACCAAAAGCCCGTTACATTTTCATTTTCGTTTCAATTGGTATTATTATTATTGTGTGTGTGTGTGTGTTTTTCCCCTTCACATCATTACCGAACTATTTCATTAAAATGACATTTTGTGAAATGCGGACAGGCAACACTGACGGACCGCAGCACCCATTTTTCGTGTAAACAGAGAAATAGGATAAAAAATAAAAAAATAATAAAAATAAAAAAGTAAACGAGTACATAAACAAATAGCCAACAATGTAATGATTAGAAATCTTTTCTTTCCGGTAATTATTTCTCTTTCTTTCTTGCCGGCCACAACTTTAGCAACGCCTCGTATTACCAAATCAAGACTCATTATTAGCCAAACCCGTCATACGTACCTAGGTGAATCTTGTTTGAGACAAAAACCTATTGTATTATTAACCTTTAACTCGCAATCCCATGTCATATATTAAAATTTCTTTGTCCGGTTTTATAATTTTTATGGAAAAAAAAAAAAAAAAAAAAAAAAAAACCACTTTTTTTTCCTTTTGTCATGAATAGGTAGAAGAGGTTTATAGGAGGGAGCCGATCGAATTGATCTACGAAATTGCTATATTAATCCCAAGATATGTATTAACAAATGAATACCCGTTGCGGTGAATCTAAGGTTTATTGTGTACCAGCAAGGTAAATGATTATCAGCGTTTCACACAAGTTAGAAAAGATCGATCGCTGCACTCGTTGGCTGCGCAATACAGAAACGTTTGAGCGCTTGTTTTCCTCTCTCTCGAGAGGCAGGTCTTAGGGCCAGTGCTTAAAGCGAAGTCTATTGGAAAGGAGTCATTCATTATCTACACTATCAACAGAAAGACCACTCCAGAGCAGCTGTGTTTTCCGAACATTTTCATTTTATCGGCTTTGAATAATTCATGTCCCCGCAAGATAAACATGTTCTGCTTCACTGACCCCATTCGGTGATGATAGATGTTCGTGGTTTTGTGGGTTTCGCTTCAAACAGGCTCTAAAACAAAACAACCGCCGCACATCCATTAATTTGTCCTTTTCTTTCAATTGAATGGCGCACTCCGGGTGTACCGCGCGTTGGCGGTATGAGCTGCGGTCCATTGTCACTATGCTGTCTAATTTCAATATTTGGAGACCAGCTTTCTCAAATACTTTCAAAAAATCGCTATGGTTTGCTTTGTTGCGGTCGGGGCGCTTCAGTAAGGGAGCCCGCTTTTAGAGATTCTTGGTCTAAAGAATCTCGACGCGTCAAGAACTAGGCAGTTGAGTTTTTGTTTTTCGAGAATGAGAGTTGAAAAGGATCAGTGCGGGAGCGCAGCGTATACATGGTCGCAAAAGTATGACTTTTTAACGATGTGGTGCCTAGCCATGGTCTCGGTTCACAACACTACACAATGATTTTAATCAATTGCGCTCGAACCATCTGCTTCTCAAATTTTGCACTTTGTTGTTAATCATTCTTCATTTGCGAATTCAAACCACGAAAAGAAAATAATATCGGCGGTACTTCGATAAGTGAAATCGAACAAACCATTTAAAAGCAAGAACACGCAGTGTCAACAATCGCGAAATTATAGCGAAAACATGTAAACCAAAAAAGAGAGACGTCCGGCGCATCTGAAAAAGTAATATTAATGTACAATCGTGATAAAAACAAATTGAGTCATCGATGAAAAGTTCAATGTACAGTCGGCTTCGTGAGACTGTAATTCAATAGGGTTGATGGTTGCTTGACTTATCTTAAGCAGTCTACTGGCTGGATAGCACTAGTGTCTTGGAAAACAAGGTGTGTCAACAAGACGAAATCTTAATTTTACATTAAAACTAGGAGTGGATAAAGAGTCTAAATTTACACAATGGCTAAAGCAAACGACTTAGTAATACTCTTGTGGTCGCATTAAAATTCTAGTCTTTCAACTGCTTAAAACCAAACAAATACAGATGGACATTCGAAATATATAAATGGCTTTGTTTGATGCTGTCAAATCTAATTGCGTTTTTGGCCGTGTTTGTTTCCTGATCGCTCTGTTTTAAAATGCCATCTTAGGAGGAATTCAATAGCTTTAGCATATAGACTTGTAGCACGTGTCAGCTTGATAAACATCAAGTCCTGTAGCTAAATTGCTTCATTGTTATCTCGTCGTCTTGTCTATATTACCCGAATTACCGATTTCAGTGATCGTGAGCAAACCATCCAATCGCCTTCAACCACTCCTTGACCCTGGGCTGTTTTCGCTTCAAATAGCCCACGTGATGAGGTGGCCGCCATGTTTTCATTATAAATTCCGAAGTCATTACCTCGATTACAGTCTATAATTTACGTAATTACACCGACACTAATTAGCAACACTCAGATCCCGATTATTGTGTTAATTAAGCTTTTATCTATAGAAATCAATGTGTCGGCAAAGCGACAGCAAGGCGCCAACACTGTATATATTTGTAAAAGCCCGCCGGGAGTAATCTAGTGATCTAGTGAGATTAGAGATCCGCTTTCTTCCACATTCAATTTGTTGATAACAAAATCAAATATTTTATAAAGCGTTCGATCGGGTACACATTCATTAGAAAGTCCAATTGTGCTAGCAATTTTCTTTGTAGATGAATGCTAACGCCTTGAAGCGGAAGGTAAATATTGAGTTGAATAACACATTGGGGGATAGCGTTGATGAAATCGCAGCGGTCGCGCTCGAGTGAGGATAAAAGGATGGCCCAAACATTAATCCTTTCATGCTCCACGGCGCATTCAAAAAGCCGTGAAAACATTCTGAAATACAACCGCTCTGACCACCAGCATTACAGTCGGTTTAAATACATCAATAATGTGGTCGATCAGCCCGTGTTTGATTGGGCAACGTTGAGCAATTTGTCGTTTTCTATTGTTTAGTTTATGATATTGGAAACCAATTTACAAAGCGTTGGTTTGAAGAAAGAGGTGGGAGGGTCTTTGGCTTTGTCAACACTGTACCACGTTACTTTGATTGACATCTCAAGCAGCTCGTTAAAGTCTGTATGACACTCTTGATCTTATTAAGGCGACAAGAATGCAGGTGTCTCGGGTGTTTTTTCACACACTCTCCATGATGATTGGACCTTGTTTACCCCACAAGATGACTCAAACCCACGTGGGATATTTTCCCTTTTGGCGTCATTCGTGATTGGTTTTGACTAGATTGGCAATAAATATAGATTAAACACTTGCCATATATGGTGTTCCCCCAGGGTGTTATGGTGTTACAAGTTGGTGACCGCGTGCCGCGTTTGCCGTGTCATTTTGCTGTGTCGATTTCAAGGTTGATATTTGTTCAAGACTCGCCGTGGAGTTCATGCTAAGGAAGCAGTTCGATAACTTGAAACGAAGCACTGGAAAGCCTTGTGAAACAGAATTACGCCAGGGGGAAATACCGTTTCGTTTGTCAAAGTGGGAATTCGTTTGGATCCAGTGGTTTAAAGGTACTCTCAGTACCCGAACGACCCGTGAGCATCGACGGTTAGTCAGTGGTGAAATGCTTGAGTACTTCTACTGTGCCCCTAAACAACTCTTAAGGGGCTCCTGAGAAATTTCAGCTTAGTTAAACTCTCATTTACTCTTCAATTTCGTGTAGTGGTTGTTGGATTCATTGGGCAGCATGTATCAAAGTCGTCATGCAGTAAGTGAAATATTCGTGTTGAAATCGTGGTTATTCAAAAGCCGAGTTTCTCGTAATGTGACACCTAAGCAAGCAGTTGAAGGCAAAGTGGATGGCTTACTTTTTTTCCTTCTAACCTAGACGCCCCATCAGCCCTCTGGGCAACCTTTCAAGTTTACAGTGGCAGATTCCTGCGATCGTATAAAGGAAGAGTTCAATTTTCTTCAAGCGCAGTATCACAGGTACGGTTCCTTGGATTCGTTTGTGCGAGTGCTTTGTTGATTGAGCCTCTCTGCATGAATTAACCGAACGGAAAACATCACATCTATTTAGTAGTGGCTTCTTGCAAGTTCTAAGAAATAGATTAGTCGAATGGATTTGTCTTAAAAGAGACTCTCTAAGAGCTTCTCTTGTGTGCCTAATTTAAATTTATTTGGGATGCACATACAGCCATTATGTCATGTAAAGTTAATCTTATCGTGGGCTTTCAACACAATATTTACATAGTACTGTGTTTTTGCTTTTCAGTTTGAAACTAGAATGCGAAAAGTTAGCCGGCGAGAAAACCGAGATGCAGCGCCACTATGTTATGGTAACTAGTTGTTTTATTTTCGTGAATAATTCGAATCTACTTCCCACTCGAATGTTTCTCACGGTCTATTGTCCGTCTGGTTTGCGCGCGTTCTTCTGCTGCTGTGGCGTTAATGTGTGTTCAAGGAAATACGAGCTTGTCTTAGGAATACTTGTGATATTTAGTAAGCAAAAGCTATTGAGGCAGTCAAGCCTATGTGATGTTTACTTTGGTATGACGTTAGAAGGGTTTTGTGGGGCCGCGATTTGAATTCCAGCCATCCGTTTGTCCACCAGATAACGACTGAATTGGGTTAATAGGTTTTCTACCTTTGCCTAAGGCCTTCCTTTTAATTGTGTAATAATGGAGTAGGCCCGCTGTAATTAATTTGCAATTGATAGTCGATCTGTATTCATGGGAAAAATTATGCTTGATGTTTAATGCTGTTAATCCTTACAATCGGCAAGATCTGGGAGTCATTGTTTTCCAAATGGACAGATGGCCTCGACGCTTTTTCCTATCTTCTCATATATCGGTTCGATGAGTGAGAACGCTCGTATCGTATCTCTTCTGACCGCACTCGCACTAAATAAGCCCGACCTCACACCACAAATGTATTCCCATCTCATCTTTTTCTCTCTCCAGTACTACGAGATGTCATATGGTCTGAATGTTGAAATGCACAAGCAGGTATGTAAGCTTATACGTGAGCGACGAGTGAAGAGTGTACTGATCCCATGGTTAATTTCCTCTCGAAATCTGTTGGTATATGTTCTTGTCGGAGTCTATTACCGATACACTGAGCGTTGAAATGGTCCAGGCAACGTGAAATGACCTAACAACCCAACATTTACACGCCGACAGCAGCCAGCGGAAATAGATGGTAAAAGTTTCTGTCGTCCAAAATCTTCTCGATCTACCCTCAATTGACTAGGGATTAAGTTTTTGGCGTCAGAAATTCAACAAAGGTCTTACATTACACCTTAGACAAATGAAAAGTTGACAAGTTTTAATAGTTTACATTTTTCTTTTCCGAAATGCAAATCGAAAGCTACTTGAGTCTTAGAAAGTTCAAACAAGTCAGTTTCCTGAAATGCCAATATCAATAAGAATAGCAAGCCGAGAATTAATTGTAAATTGAAGACAATAGGTCAGGTGATTATGGATGCGTGATTCTCTTTTGGGTTTCAGAACCCTTCGAAATTTGACAAATAAGTTTGTCCTTAATTTGTAGTCCGGTATAAATGTGTTTACTTAATGGCTCAAGCTGGATATCACCTGTCGACTTTACAGTTCTCTCCCCTACTTTTCTACCGAGAGCTATCTAATCAAATAATCCCTTTTTTGGTACCCGATGGTTAAGATTAGACATGAATTCCTAAGTGGATCGATCCACGATACGGCAGTCTTCCACGTCTGTTATATGAGTGGAATTAGGCTGTCATCACATCCGCCTAAGCTGGAGCGATAATTAAACGCATCTTCGAGGTGGCGAGTGATAAGGGTTTATAGTGGTCGCTCAAGAAGAGCCGGATTATCGAGCACTATTTGTGCTTCCGTTCTGACCTTTATACTAGTATCTTCTTACGAGTAACTCGAAAGTTAGAATCCTAAAAACTGGAGAACACGGAAGATTCATGCTTAAAAAAAGCCTTACACGTTACGAATAATTGTTTTGATTACTTATAGCCAGTGAAGCATTCTTATTGTTCAGTCGTATCTAATGGATCGTGTCAAACCATCCAACCGATCGGAATGAAAACTTGGCTTTCTTTTGAGGTTAACCCAAACATTTTTGTGGGATTGAGTATTGGCGTGGAAATGATCTTGAAGGTAGCATCACAACAGGATGCGGTAAATTGTTTAGCCTTGTGTAATATTGGCAACCAAGAAACCGCGGAAATGTCTAGGCAATTTCTTTAAATATGAAAACTTCACTGATGCACATGGATGTTCATAATAACACCCTCGAGTATGTTCGCTTAAATCAAATTTGCATCCCATATTGTGACCACACCATACAAACTATTCCTCTCAATTGATATGAGTGGTCAGATGTAACCAATGCAGACTTCTGTGGCAGGATTAGCATCCTAGGTTAATGCCCACGGTATACAGAACGTTATTACAAGACTAAAATAATGATTGTGTGACTGTGTGGTCCATTAAATAGTCCAGTTAATTAAAGAGAAGTTTCTTGGGAGTGTCTTAATGAAAGAAAAAATGGGATATATTCTCACTACCATTTTTTCTTTATGTCTATTTAAGATTCCCATTAGTCACTTGAGGCAATAGAATCCTGTTTTATCATAGATGAAAGAGTAAAAAGGTTTGGTTCCCAAAATGGAAAATGAACATGATATCTAGCCAGGCCAGCTGCCACCGACAGAATTAAGATAATCATAAACCAACCATTTTGTGTGGTGAAGGTTAATAGAATAAAGAACCACAAAGTCTTTAATTGTTAAGCGGACAAATTCCTTTTAATCAATTGATTTTCTTGTAAGGGTTTGATTATGCACAAGGTGGATTTCAGTGGTCTTAAATGACAATTATACCAATGTTTCAATCCTCTTTTTCTCAAAAGTGAAAGACAAAAAACTTTTACTTTCCTTTCAAATTTTTCTTTTAATTTCTTTTTCTGTTTATTTTCAAAGTAGGAAGCAAAAATTTATTTTTATTTCCTGAAATGATTTTTATTTTCAAAGTAACCAAAAATAATTATCCATTGAATAAAGACTTTTTTAGTTTTCAAGTGCTCTTGTAGCTAAAATTAAATATAATATATATATATTTCATTTCCATTTCATCATGGTTTGTTTTCAATTCCTGATAAAGAATATTGTGTAAACCATGATTGTTACATGTGTAAATAAACCTTTTTCAAATCTCAATATAAGCACAGACAATATTACAGACAGACAATTTTAAATCCTTAAGTATTTAACCTTTTATTTTGAAGTTCATTTTTAATAGAAGACAAAAATACTGAATTCAGACTAAATGAAACCTTTGTCAGAACATCAGACTTGCCATTTGGAAGCTATGTATAAATTTGGTTGTTGGGCATAACTGATAATACAGAGATGAGATTTTAAGATCTAAGCCCTCAAAAAAGCACATGAATTATTCAAATTCCTTTTTTCAATTTTGACAAATAGTCTACTTGTGATCTCTTACTCTCTTTTACCTGATCAAGTGAATTTGTCATTGTACCTAACCATGCTTATCTAATTTTGTTGTGTTTGCTTGAAATTTTAAGATGTCACATATGTTATTAGCTTTATTTTATATTACTTTGTTGAATCAAGTAGTAATTAATTCACTGTTTTTATCCTTTCAGACCGAGATAGCCAAAAGACTAAATGCTATTTGTGCTCAGATAATCCCTTTCTTATCTCAAGATGTAAGTAGGTTTTGAGTTTTATCTTTAGGGTGTACATATATATGCATGACATTGTTCAAATATCAAGATACCAAGCATCCATCTATTTTCCAGCCTCAAAGTGTCTAAGTTCATAAATATGATATGAATCCAATAAAAGATGAAAGGAGCTCAAAAATAATCTTGACAGAAGAGGAAAAGTAGATCTGTAACATTAGGATGATAAAAGGACACTCATTTGGTGATGGTTAATCACCATTAGGACTCAGAGAGATGTCATTCTTTAAGGCATTTATTATCATGAATCTTAGGTTTGACAATGTTTCATGACCTTCTCAAAATGTACTTTTAATTTTACCCCCTTTAGCACCAACAACAAGTAGCAGCTGCTGTTGAAAGAGCTAAGCAAGTAACAATGTCAGAATTGAATGCCATTATTGGGGTAAGTTTGTAGTGTTTTCTTTTATTTCTGGTGTGAGTGACATTCTCAATCACTTAAGTCCATAGTATTTATTCTACCAATGTCTAAGTCTATTCATTCAATTGAAAAAGTAAAAATGTAATCTTTTGTTTGTTTTTCTCAATTGAGAAATATTGAAAATCATTTGGATTCATAAGTATTTTGACAGAAAATTATTAATATTTGTCATCTTGGAACAAAAGCAATGATTTTTAATTAAAACATTTATTTATCTTGATTTATCTTTTCAAAATGAGTTTAGAGTATTGCATTTGCAGTAATTTTTTTTGAATTCAAGAAAGAAAGACACTGTCTTAACAAACAGTATTTCATGTGAATTGTATAAAAATTTTAAAATTTCAGGTAGTATATATAAAATAGATAAATAAAATAAATGGGATTAAGCAGTGGCTCCTCTACAGAGTAGCTATTCGTCCACTGTAATTCCAAATGGAATTTAGAAGTTGATTTTTGCGGAGGGAGGAAAACCAGAGTACCCGTAGAAAAACCCTCGAAGCACAGGAGAGAACCAACAAACAACTCTATTCACATACAACACCAAACTCTGCAGGGCTCGAACTTGGGTCACCTTGGTGAGAGATGAGTGCTCTCACCGCTATGCCAGCCGTGCTTCCTGATATATACAATTGTTAAGCTTCATGTGTGTACATGTTAATCGTAGGGCATTTGAAATCAATCAGGGTTTGTACAGTACAGATATATTGACACTTTTACATGTGGTGTATGCATGTGTGTGTGTCAGGTGCCTTAGTTTCTCAATAAAACCCATTCTAACAACAAATTTGTGTACCTTTGTATTTTGTTTTGTTTTGGAAAAGATGTGAGAATCACTTCTAAAAAATGTGCATGCTCTTAATGTATTTTTTTGTGTGGTATTTTATATTCACATCCAAAAAGCCCTCACTCACATACACATACAAATTAGAACACACATTCAACTTATACCCAGACATGTATTTTGGAAATCTCTTGTTGGTATTTTTGCGAAAACAAACTATGAAAAGTAAAAATATAGAGTAAGTCATTTGCATAGTTCATCCACATATATTTTTTAAGTCACTGAAATAGCTGTGAGATTTTATATTTTTTCCAGTTATATTTATTTCCTTTCCATTTCTTAGGAATCTATTTTTCTTCATCATTGCGTGAATAAAAGCTACTACCATAATTTTTGTGAATCAGTCTACTTCTTCCTAATCTTAATTATTATGATTAATAATTTATAATGAATAAATACCTACCACTAAATTTCATTGGATAACTACTGAATAGTATATACAGTGATCTAGCTATTTCAAAAAAAGTTGTCAAAGCCAAAGGTGATAGACGATATCAGTAGGCAATAGGAGTCAAAATGACATTCCATCTAAAAAAAAAAAGGCATTTCGTCTAAGACTGCTGGGTGGTCTGTATCCAAGACACAAAGAAAAGAGATCCACAATTGTAATGACCTATTGCCTATTGCCTTTGGCTCTAACAACTTCTAACAACTTGAAATAACTATGTTTACATTCAATTGGGTATTACATTTTTCTGACATGTTTAACTTGGCAATATTTCATATATTACAATCACAAAAATATTTCTAGTGTTGGAATAAATTATATTTCAATTTCTTAAACATTTCGTGTTCTTTTAAAGAACTTTCAACTTCCTACATCTCATTAGGTTTTTGTCACTAACATGATTAATCTCCAAAGCCTCAATTCTCAAAGGAAAACCACAGTGCTCTCAAGATTACTCACTGAACTATGATATTCCAAATAATTTTATCTTTGACATACATTTGGTTAGCAATTTTTCTCATGTTTAAATTTTTTAAATATTGTAGTACTTTGTTAAAGAAATGTTAAAATACCCCTGGAAATAATTTAAATGAAACACATTTTTGGTTTTTTAATCTATAAATTAGTGTTTTGTTCAATATGTTGTTGTTGATATTGAGGTGGTATGATGCAATGGGATGGACTTTCATATACAAATAACATAATATTTATCTAAAAACCATGTGATTTTTTCATTAGGGACTGACCTAGCACATGTGAATATCATTAATGAGGATATATACATGTCTTTCATGATATGCAGTGATGAGATTATCATTATCATGGTTAATGTTTTTAAAGAGCATACTTCAGGGTTTGTCATGCATGGCTAATTACCACAGCCTTTTTAGAGACATCTTCTCTTCTTTTGTAAATTAAACTCCCTTTATCCTTGTTTTGTCCAGCACTTTTATTTGCAAGAATATGATTAATGAATTAATGGATCCTGTTACACAAGTAGCTAACTTTGCTAGAAGGATTAAAATGTGAAGACTCTTTCTTTTTTACCTCCAAACCTCAAACTCAATAGTCATTTCTGAGATAGACTATTAGTATCAAATTGATAATATAACAAAGTGTACAGATGACCAGTTTTAATGACAAGAATCAACAGGAAACCTGCAGGGTGCACTCTTTCATTAGAAAGACTGATAAGGTCAAAAGATTCAAGATGCCCAGAAGAATGTTAATCAATAGACAAGTAAAGATGAAATACAAAGACCACCTTAGTTGTTGTGATAACCTGGGTGGATTGCCTTACATTTGTTGACAGATATAGACTGAGTTTCAGAGATAATAACTGCATGCCTTCATTAACTAAATGGTTAACAGCACAAGTTATGTTTGGGGATACCATGAATTCCAGTGATCTCAACTTGTGTCAACTATTTAGTACATTGATATAGGTTGGGAATATGATACTGTATTGATAGAAGCATTATTGCCATTACTAAAGTATTATCCTAGCTTTCACAGTTAAAAAATACATTTTATTTGTATGTATTACACATAAAGCAATCAAATACTTGAGCCTTACTTTGAAAAAAAAAGTCTGTAGACATTCAAGTATATTGCATGTATACAAATGTAACAGGAAGAAATGGACAGGAATGAGAAAGTAGGAATGAGAAAGATCCAAGGATAAAGGTATTGATAATGGAACATGGACTAGGGGGCTGAAGACTATAGTCCCCCACCCATCAATAATTTTTTGCCATTACTTGATGTTGCAATTTAGCTTTTGTCACAAAATGACAACAGAAATGAAATTTTGGACCTTTCACACAGATCTTTAGTAAAGCTTATTTTTCTTTCTTACAAGGTTGTAATTTTAGCACCCCTCCCCCTTGATCCAAAATTTGTTAAATTACCTGATGGTTAGTTTACTCAAGGTATGCCAAACATGCACAGACATGACTGTTATCTTACTGTCTGACCACTTATCAAATTTATCATATGTGCTTTGTTTTTCTTCTCCTAATCTTCGAGTCTGTTTTCCAAATACTTGCCAAAAGCTGCAGGGAATTGTTTCAACATCTCAGGGGGTTTAAGTGTTTAGGTTTTGAAAGTTGAGCTGGTGACTGGTCATGTTGCTATTTAACCCTCATTTGAAAAGCAAACTGCTAAGATAT
This sequence comes from Stichodactyla mertensii, assembly GCA_011800005.2. Classification (NCBI taxonomy): domain Eukaryota; kingdom Metazoa; phylum Cnidaria; class Anthozoa; order Actiniaria; family Stichodactylidae; genus Stichodactyla; species Stichodactyla mertensii. Next base: position 19,734 of record JAAAQI020117772.1, read on the forward strand.
AAAGTTTCTTCATATCCAACATGGATTGGAATTGACAATAAAAAAAGATTACAAGGAATGCTACTTAACCTGTGCAATACTCGGATATGAAAAGAAAATCTTGTGGAATCCACAGTGTTGTACTTATAAAGAGTCACTCTAATCTGATTTCATTTCATTTAGAGGGAGCTGTTTTTTTGTCCATGACATTTAATCTTTGTTTCCATTTGATGACAGCTAATAACATTAGTCATGTGTCTGGAGAATAGATTAAAGAAAAACTTTCACCAATAGACTGATAGATTTTAACCTCTAGGTCAAGTAGTCCAAATTTATACTTCGGTATTAAATATCGTGACCATGTGAATTAGCTTTAGGTAGGGAGAAATCCCTACTTAAGTTTAAAGGTTAAACTTCTTAAGAGACTGAAAACCTATATGAATACTCTTATGTTGAAACCGAGACCTTTTGATAATTGATGTTGTATTGAGATTGAATTGTTTCATGTCTACAGCAACAGCAACTTCATCAACCAGGAATGCAAGGTCTTCATGCGCATGCCCCTACTATTCCGTTGCCACACCCTGGGGCATTACCCCCTCAGCTCCCCCCAGGGGCAGGATCAGGCCTACTTGGATTGTCTGGTCAGCCTCCTCATCTTCCAATCAAGGATGAAAAAGGTACTTTGAAATAAAAATGTCATGAATCATACAATTGGTTGGGAGATCTGTGGTACTTTCACTATAGCTAGTAGCACATGATTAAATATGGGATGCATTTACACTGAAATATGGTTCTTCAGTATTTTAGTGAGATTTATCCACTCACAATGTGTAGAATAAGTTGTGCTCAAATATAGCTATTTCAAAAAAGGTTGACAGGGTGAATGGTGAATGGCAATTGGTGATTGGTGATTGCATGACTGAAAGGAACTGTGGAGCAATAAGAATTTCTTCACATTCATTTCTTAAGTACCCAAAAATGCCTATACTATTCAGTTAAGATCTTTAGCAGGCATTATTTAGGGTTTTAGAAATGAATATGAAGAAATTCTTATAGCTCCACAGTTCCTTTTGGTCGTACAATTGCCAATCACTATCACCATTCACCGTTCACACCATCAACCTTTTTGAAATAGCTATATGGCATGGCTATGTAGCAAAGCTATGAATTTGTTGTGCATTTTTCCACACAAATATGCCCAATCAGATTTGATAATTGAAAACAACAACAACAACAACAACAAAACCAATTTGATCGATTTCACAAGTACTTCAAAACTGCACTAAGGAAGAATATGTATAGATAAGAAACAAAACTCCTAAAGTTATCAGTGATGAAATAGTGGAAACAAACTTGTGAACTGATGTGTTGAAGCATTGTGTTTTCTTTCAAAAACCTTTGTATTAGATGTCGGTATCTTTGGTGTAGGATCTTTATGAAGCATTGTCTTAGCTTTGAAGTTCACTAAGTAACTAGAAAAACAGCGAGTGCCTTAAATTTATACAGTTTTATGAAATTCATTTTAGGTTCGTTTTCTTCATACTTGAGGTGGATGCAATCACTAAATAGTGAGTCTTGCCAAAAATGCACCACCTTTTAACAGACTGCATTAATTTAAGATAAAACAAACAACTTAAGATACTTGTTTCATAAAATCCTAATAGACCCTTTGCTGCATTCCCAAATGAGTTCAGTTTGGAGGGAAAAAACAGCAGAATTTTATTCTCCTCAGAATTGAAGACTGATTGTTTTGTCCTCCAAATTGTATTGCTTTGGAAATTGCTGCAAGGGGTCTTTAGATATGCTGATACAGTTTCTCTTTCTTTTCATGATCATTCAATTTTCGTGGAATTGGACAACCTCAGCAATGGTAAGTTGCCAGGTATATATGCCCAGGGGCGGATCCAGGGGAGGGGGAAAAGGGTGACTATTCCCCCCCCCTCTCTCTCTCTCTCTTAGCATTAGCACACTAGCGCTCGGAAAAGCTCCAGTATTGTTAGTGTTTAATACATTTGAATCCTAAATTCCCCCCCTCCGGGAAATTCCTGGATCTGCCCCTGATGCCTTAGATTTAGATTCATTCATCTTATTGTTTCCTGTGCAAATGTACCCAAGTACATTGTTGGTCAACAATATCCAACATTGGTGGTGTTTGAAAACCATGTTGTGCTTTTTTGAGCAAACACGTCTTACGTTTCTTTTTGTTTTGTGGTCATCATCAAATTTAGTCCGATGTTGCATGAGTTTGGATAGTATTTTGCTCATCATGCTCAACAAAATTTGTACTTGTGCAAGCTCTTGCTACTAAATGTGAAATCCTCTCTATTTTCATTTACTTCTTAATACAATAAACAAGGAAAAGAAAGAATTTCGAGCAACAGCCTAATGTTTCTTAATTTGTTTTGCTTTTCTTTTTGAATCAGAATTCTTTATCGCCATTGTCTCGCCAAGAAAAAATGTACAGCCGACCCTCAGACCTGTCATCTCATGGTAGCGATGATGGTGAACGTGACCGGGACCGGGACCGGGATCGTGACCGTGACCATCGCCACAGTGAAAGACACATGAATGGTAAGTGCATGGATATATTGTAAATCCTAGTAAACACTTTAACTGATATTGTGTGTATATCTTTTTCTTATATTCACCACAAAGTTTTGTTACTGGAAGAAACTCAATTAGGATTACAATAACCACAAAAGACTACAAAATATAATCTTGATTATCCCATTCAGAGAAAGGCTATCTTTGTAAATAATATCTTTTGCCTGTGTATAAACACATTATTTTCTTTTTAGGAACTAAAATTAGTAAGAGAAAGAGGGATGACAAGGATTCTGGGGTAAGAAAATACCATTGTTTTCTGTCCTATTCAGATTAAAAACAGATCTAAAATTCTGATTTGATATGGAACTACTTCTGACTAAGCCAAAAACAAATGCTTAATTATTACTATTAAGTAGTACATTAAAAAAAATTCTTATCTCAGTCCTATTGCATTTCTGCCATTTAGTTCATCTGTTGCATCTTTTTTTCAGGACAGCGATGGAGAAAAGAGTGATGGAGATCTTGTTGTTGATGTTTCTAATGAGGTAAGATTTTGTGTTCGAACTACAGAAACAGAATTTTACCTGTCTTCTCTAAAATCATTTACTTTTAAATGAACATAGATTAAATTTTAATGATTATTTCATCATTTAACTGTTTTTTATAAATTTTATCCACTATGATAGGTTTTCAATGTTTTATTGAAAATACTTAGATATATTTTTGAGATTTATTAGCACTTTTAATTAAGAACTTGCTGCTATTAATCTATAGGATGCTGCTTCGCCTCACAGAATTGAAAATGGCCCAGATTCACCCCCTTTAAATGAGAAAAAGAGTAGAAAAGAAACTGGCTCTCCTTCCTCTTCTTCATCAACACCTTCATCTAAACATCGCGACAGAGATAGGGATAGAGACAGGGAGCGGGAGAGAGATAGAGAAAGAGAGCGGGATCGTGAACGGGAGCGTGATCGTGAAAGAGATACAAAGGTAAACATTTAATGTTACTCTTATATAAAAATATTGGAGAGAATTTGTTTGTTTAATTAGGTATTTTTTCATCAGTCAGCAGAAAACAAAGCAGCATCAGAATCTGGATCTGTAGGGAAAAAAAGTCCATCAAGATCAACATCCCCTCCTATAAAACACCCTATAGGTATATATTAATATTATTAATCATCATGAAATATTTATTACTTTTAGTACTGTATTAGAAAAGGGTTTTAATGGATAACGTTTTCATTTTGAACATTTTTAAAGAGGGTAGTATGCTGTTTTAAATACTTTTTGCGCACACTTTTATTTCTGTGACCTGCTAAAACCTCACAATAACATCTTACTTTCTAAGCAACTCATGCATCTTGTTTTAATTAAGTTTATAACTTTCAAAATGAATTTGAAATTGAAAGCCTGAAATTTGTTTTTGTCTGTGTTATTACTTTTAAAATAAAATAATGACACCTGCATTTGGTCTTGGAGTTAAATATACCATAATTAAGAAACTCATCATCTATTTGAGGGGCTGAAACTAATGTTATGTTTTTTTAAATATAACAGCCCAAGCAATTCGTACTCCAATATCTGTTCCTGGTGGTGGGCCAGGCTATCCCTTCAGCAACCCTCATAGCATGTCAGGGTAAGTAGATTTAAATCCTAAACAATTTGACAAATTATATTTCAAGGATACAATAAATTTAGTGATAGTAATGACAAAAAATGAACACAATTACAACCACATTCATAAATTTTTCAAAAACATATTCCCTCTAAAGGATGAGTGAATAATTTTCTATCACTTCGTTCCAGAGTAATATAAAGTTTTGTTGTCACATGATATTTTAAGATATAGTTATATTTTAGTTATAAGGGGATCTAAAATTTTATTTTTGTAATTCTTTCAGCCTTATGGCAAGTAGTATGCCAACTGGAGGGCTTGGGTATGGAAGAACACCTTTGGTAAGTGTTATTTTTGTCAAAATCACTGAATAATATTTAGGTTTTGAAAAGTGAGGTAAAAACATATCTAATAGATTTGATAAATAAAAAATGTGGTGTAAGAGTAGAAGATTAAAAAGAATGTACAACTAAGATAAAATTTGACAAATTAACATGCTTCTCACAATCTCACATTACGCTCACATCAATAGACCTTATTCACTTGGGTGTAATGTTTTCCTATTATACAGACCCCTTGGGAATATGATTCTTTGAGGCTTATCCATATTAATGTATCTTCTCAAACATTACTTTTAAACAAAGGAATGACACATGACCTGTAATTCACCACTTTCACATTCCCATAATGCTTTGCATTTTTGGGGGGGCAAGTTGAGACAAAATCGTAAATATTACCATGATGATCAATTAGACATAAAGAAAAACCAGCTCAAAATGCTTATAGGTGTATCAGAATTAACAAAAACTGGAAAGAATGAAATTTGAACAGGTTTATGATTAAAAAGCAAGATATTTTTTTTGCAAATCCATACATTGTCTGTAACACCAAACTTTTGATCCTCCTGTGGGTGTGGCATTAACTCTGATTAAACTGATACTTGATTTTTCAATGATAATAGCAAATATACTCACCATCTGTATGAAAAGTGTTAAATTTTCAAACAATTTTATTTCCAGTTGCTCCCAAAATGCAAAGCTTTATGGGGATGTGAAAGTGGTGAATGGGAAAACAAAAATGCCCAAGTGAATAAGGTCTATTGGCTTAAGCCTTTGCTTCATCAATAACTCAAGCATGTAAACCTTAAAATAACACAATAGTTCCTTTGTTTTCTTTAATCTTGGTTTAGATTTTTCAAATTTTGCTTACTACTGATGATGGCAATTGAATTGCCGAAATATGATTAGCAAAAACATTAAACTATGAACTGTTGTGAAAGCTATTTGAATAGTAGTCTCCTTGCTACTCCTAAGACCTTGTGGTGATACATTAATAGAACTTGCATATTTAAATAAGAGAAAATAAATTGATTCAATAAGTTAGAAGTAAGTGTGGTCTCGTTTGCATTTTATTCAGGTTGGCTATGATCCATCAGCTCATTCTCGACTAGGTGCATCACCATTAGGTTCTGGTGCCCCTGCTGGAGGGAAATCAGCATATTCTTTTCATGTTAATGGGGATGGTCAAATGCAACCTGTCCCATTTCCACCAGATGCACTGATTGGATCAAACATTCCCAGACATGCTCGGCAAATAAATCAGTTAAACCATGGAGAAGTGGTGTGTGCTGTTACAATAAGTAATCCCACAAGACATGTATACACAGGTGGTAAGGTTAGTTTAAGTTTTTTAAATGTTATAGTGTAGACCTCCTTTTCATGGACATAATGTTTTCCCAGAACATCATTCACAACATCTGGCATCCCCTTAGCAATGGGATTCTTTTTGGGGGGCACATCCTTAATGATGTCTCCTTCCAGGCATTGCAGTTAAACAAATAAATGGTACTGAAATCACTCAACTGTTAGCACCACCAAAATAACGATTCATAGCATTTTGAATTTTGATTAACTCACATGACCATTTGGAGAGCTCCAAATGGTCATGTGACATTTATTTCCCATTGTATACTTTGATCTGGTAGCAAGAAACTAATGTCATGTGACCATTTGGAGCTCTCCAAATGGTCACATTTGTTAACCGAAATTCAACACACGATTGATCGTTATTTTGGTGGTGCTAACAGTCGAGTGATTTTGGTAATAGGAATGACACATGATCTGAAGTGGGAAAACATAATACCTAATCTGTAAAGGGCTTTAGAAAAAAAGATAAATGATATGTTAACATTCATGATTTAGAGTGTAATTTTGACAAGCTGAAAAACTCTCTGATTCCTGTATTGTAGATTAGATGTGTTGTGTAAGAGTTTGTCACCATCGTTTTCTTTATAAATTATAGTGTTCAATTTGACATCACATGAGTGAGCGCAGCGAACGAGCGAGATATCAAATTTGAACACGAGAAGATAAATTCCATATCTCCAAGCATCCATGTATTTCTCTGTTTATTATATAAACTATATTGTTTTCAAGGATTTCTACCACTGAATACTAAAATTTGATTGGTTGATATTTTCACATGTGAAAAATATTGTATTTTTACGTGTGCTGAGATCCAACATTTCTCAGTGGTAGAATTCCTTGTAAAACACTGTAGTTTACATGATAAACAATTTTCTCTTATTTTTGCATGCTGTGTATTTATGTACCAATTACATGGCAGAAGAAGCATCAACAAGGAATTTGTTTATTATTGACAGGGCTGTGTCAAAGTGTGGGATATTAGTCAAGCTAGTGGGAAAAACCTTATTTCAACTTTAGAGTGCTTGGTAAGTTGGGTTTCTTAAATTGTATTCTGGTCATCAGCTTTAGGGTCTGAACTATGGCTTACAAAAGGTCCTTGTAATACATTAAATTTAATAAACTTTAAATGGTTGTCCCATTTGTTACAAAATTTTATAGCTTTACTGTAATTTTAAAATGCAATTTTAAATTTAATTAAAGCCATTACTTTGATGAAACCAATAACCAGTGTTTTAATGTTCATGTTGTTTGTACTGATTAGTCTTCTTTTTTTTCTTTCAGCGTGATAATTATATACGTTCTTGTCGTCTTTTGCCTGATGGTCGAACTCTTATTGTTGGTGGTGAAGCTAGTACACTAACCATTTGGGATCTAACTTCACAACCAAGAATAAAAGCCGAGTTAACTTCAAATGCTCCTGCTTGCTATGCCCTGGCTTTAAGTCCAGATTCAAAAGTGTGCTTTAGCTGCTGTAGTGATGGTAACATTGCTGTGTGGGATCTTCATAACCAAACCTTAGTTAGACAGTTTCAAGGACATACGGATGGAGCTAGTTGTATTGATATTTCACCAGATGGAACAAAATTATGGACAGGTATGTTACAATTAGTATTAATGTAGATGCATGTGAGATGTATACAGTCATAGGAAACCTTAAATTTAAGATGCTATTGGATTAAAAATGGCTTACCTTTGTTTTGCAGGTGGTTTGGATAATACTGTACGATCATGGGATCTGAGAGAAGGTCGACAGCTACAGCAACATGATTTCAGTTCCCAGATATTCTCTCTAGGTTATTGTCCATCTGGAGACTGGCTAGCTGTAGGGTAAGCAAGACGTATGCAAATAGACCTTTCCTGAATTTGCTTGAATGATAATGAACATGATTCTTTTATATATCAAAGGCCAGCCTTGACTTGGGGCATTGTTTCATGATCATCTAACTAAATTCAAGAAAGGTCTGTTGTTAGGTTTACAACAAAATTCTAATCAGGGGCTGATTCAGCGGTGGGCTGATGGGCCACAGCTCCCCCCTTTAAGTGATAAAAATGCTATCTGGAACAATATATGATATTTATCGCTTTGCACATGTTCATGAAGGTTTCTATAAGGACAAAGTTTTCCAGCTGCCTGTTTCTTTGATTCCTGGATCCGCCCCTGCTAATTGAATGGTTGTAGTTTACTACTAGGTCATTATATGCTTCTTTGACTCAAACCCAAAGATGCCTATATTTTTTGCTGTCTATAAATGAAAACAGGAGCTCCACCTTAGAAAGTCTTCTACCCTTAATTTATCATTGTTCTTTTGTTTACAATTTTTAAAGAAACTTCTGTGGTTTTTCCTTCAGAATGGAGAATAGTAATGTAGAAGTGCTTCACCAAACTAAGCCTGATAAATATCTACTACATCTACATGAAAGTTGTGTATTATCTTTGAAGTTTGCATATTCTGGGAAATGGTTTGTAACAACTGGTAAAGATAATTTGTTAAATGCCTGGAGAACACCTTATGGAGCCAGTATCTTCCAGGTATGTTACAAAGAGGATTTCCAAATTGGCTATAAGAATCGGCCATCTCCATATTTCTACTAATTATTTACTTAGACATGGAAATAAGCTAATTAAGTGTACTTTAATTTAGCTATTCTTAAAAAATCTTTATTCCCAAAATGTTATGTATAAGAAAAAGAGAAATATGGGGGAAAAGCCAATTCCCAAGAAAACTCACTAGACAGGGAAGGGGGTTGTTAAAATTGTATTTCTTACTCAAGGGGGTCTTGAAAAACTACAGACAAGAAAAGTATTTTAGCAAGGAGCCATTGGTGGTGGTGGGAATGGGAATGTGTGTGTGTGTGTTTGGGGGGGTGTGAAATTTTTGGGAGGGCATAAGGGGGGGGGGTCTTCATAAGAACTTGAGGAAATGGGGGACTGAATTTTTTCATGTTCCTTTAATTTACCTCCAGCCCTCCCCCAGGCATAAATAATTACTTAGTAACAATCCCTCATCTTTTTTTGCAGTCAAAAGAATCATCATCAGTGCTAAGCTGTGATATTTCAGGAGATGACAAGTATATTGTTACTGGTTCTGGGGACAAGAAAGCAACTTTATATGAAGTAATCTTCTAATCAAAATGTAGAGCTCAGCTACTTCGCTTGTTTAGGGGCTTCACTTAAGGAATTCACCACAAGTTATACGATTTTAAGAATGATGTGGAAATGGAGCATCCCAAGAGTAATGTCTATCTACACAGTTTGCAAAGTACAACTCTTAATTCACTGCCAAGCGGGAACAATAATGGCGAGATTATGGACACAGCACAAAAAAACAACTTCATATAAATTTCAACATTAAGAGATCCGTTGTTAATTTGTATTAATAAATTAGAAAAAAATTTTTTTGTTTGAAAAAATGACGAAACAGAATAGAGTTAAATATAAACGCAAGCATTCAATGCTTCATACATAGAGTAGAGTGAAGGGCCATTGAAAAATGCTAAAGGAATGCATAGAAAAAATTACAACTGAAAAATATAAGATTTCTACACAGTAATATTTTATAACATTGGAAAGAAAGAACTTTCGCCTCCGTTAGGGGGAAAATTTTCAAAAAGAAAATCGTTGACCCTTTTAGTGTTTTCTAATGGCGTTCCTCACAGTTCCACCCCCATCGTTTCATATAGTTATAAGGTCGTTTCTATTCATGCTGTACAATGTATATGAATCGTTTTTAAGGCTTGTAAATGGCCGTGTTTGAAATAAATAACACAAATGTATATATGGTCAGGTTGTTTGCCATACATGTGGGCAAAGACCGCAGCAAACTTCCGCACTAAATTTTTTGTAAAATAAAAGTTATGGCGTGTTTACCAGAGTCAAGTGTATTTTTTACATCCTTTTGTAGTTAATGGCTAATAATTAATGAATCGTGTGTTTTTGGCAATTGCTGTAAAGACAATTCATCAACAAGAAATTACGTCAAAGTCTTGTCATTTTAAATTTTCACGACGACAGATGCCGGATTATTTTTTTCGTTATTTTTCTCCATTTAAGATTAAATTTCTCCATTTAGCTTAAATCAAACTTTTCTTTGTTAAGTTCTGCTTACCTTGGCGTTAAGTTCTTGAGCAAAGACAATACAAAAAAGTTTAAAATTTGAGTTTTTCAAACGTGAAGAACTCGAAGACCAGCGCGAAGGAACGAATTCGAAAAACATTACCGCAAGCAGTGGGGTCACGTGACACTACGCGTGCGTGTCATAAAATGGCGCGAAAACTTTCCCGCCATCTTGAAACCACGTATTCGAAAATGGAGCAGTCTGCATAAGTTTCCCAAAAATGTTCATTAGTGATGTTTTTATACGCTGTTTTCTTACGACCAATAAAGCATTTCGAATTAGCTCATTTGTATTAATTTCGAGAGGCATTTTGCATGAACACAGTTTTTATTGCTCGTGGATAAACGATAGCCAGAAGGTGCGAGAATAAGAAAGCAGTAAATACTTTCAACTATACTACCTGTATAGCTTTCATTACTAAGATAAGGCAGATAAGGGGCTGTGGAGATGGGATAGACAAAGTAGGTGCATTTGCAGGCCCGTCGCTAGGACCTCCAAATGGGGGGTTCGTTTTCTGCCATACTCGGTTATTGCAACAGCAGATATGCGTGCGGGAAAAATTGCGGCCTCGATTTCATGACCAAATAGCACACCTGCAACGAGATCCTCAGTTCGAGGCCAATCACATAAATAAAAAACAAATAAAAACCCTACTCTTTAATAACTTTTATGAACATTTTATTGCACTATTACATGTTTTATGCATCCAGCTTTTCTTGTATAGAAATTTACGAAGAAAAGGGGTAAAGAGGAGGAGCAGGGTCAGTCGTTCGAACCAACGAACCACCCCTAGCAACAGGCATGCATTTGTGATCTAGCTTTTTTTATGGTCCATAGATGTACACTATCTTAGGGGATGTTTATATGAAGGCGAGTTGTCCCTGCTAGCGCCGGTATAACTCTTTTGTTTTGTGTCCCCAAGGTCAAGAAAACAAAAGAGTTATCCCGGCTAGCAGGGACAACTCGCCTTCATATAAACAGCCCCTTAGAAAAGGTCTATAATGTAAAAGGAACATGACGTTGTGGGGAAGCTTTTGAGTCAGCATTTCTTTATTTTAGACCTAACAAAGCAGCCCCTATTTCCTTGGGTTTTATTTCTTTGTTTCTCGGACACGTTTGAGAACATACGTCAGTAATATCGGGATGAGCCTCAGACAAAGAATCGTCAGTATTCTCAAGAGACTGACACATGGTCCGAAATGGAAAAGCATGTGCTTTAATCACACGGCAGCCATGTTTACTGGCCCAAGAGAATGAAAACTTTTGTTCTCCCCTCTGTGAACTCGTTTTGAAGTGTTTAAATGCGAGGCCACAAGGGGAAATGTATTATTTAACCAACATGGCCGCCGCGTGATTAAAGCCCATTACGCCCAAGCCGAAGAAGTCTGTCTGAGTCAAGTGTACTGCAGAAAAATTACAGTTTTATTAAAAAATAACTTGAACTTATATTTTCTTTTGTTTCCTTATTTCATTTTCCTGTCTTCTTTTCTTATTACGTCTTTTCCTTAATACAGATTGAGTTAACTGAGCAGGCTCAGTTAATTTCCACAGCCAGTCTGGATGCTCACATTATCAGGTAATAATGGAGGTTAGTGCATACTTGACACGGTTTTCTTTGTTATTCATCGGGATGTACCTCTGATATATCCCGATGAATACGTTAATGAGGGCTATATCTAGTTATAGACCCGTATCCCAGGCGACACTAGAGAAAAACGTCTGCGCATGCGTGCATTTTAGCACGTTTCCAAGAATTCAAGAGAGTCTGAGTGTGAAAAGAAATGTTCATTTTTTCCGATGAATACAAAAAAATTCGGTGGTATACTTTTGTAGGACAAAGATATCCATGATATAAATAAAGAACATATGTAAGAATTAGCCTTAAGCTTTAAGAACTGACCTTAAATTTTGGCATTTTAGGAAGTCCAGTTGTAAGACGAGTGCGAAAGTAAAATTTGCATACTTTTGCAATAGTACGATGACGTTTTCAGCTAATTTGCATACAGGTTAGAGCATGCGCAGACGTTTTTTTCTCTAGTGTCTCCGAGGCAGGATTGCGAAGCACGTCCCAGCAAAAGACCACTCATTTAGCAGTCTCTTGGTGAGACCTCGGCTCGATCATGGTCAACGCCGCCCTCCCGGCTCGAAAGTTTGCCAACCCAAGAGTCATCACGTGATCTCTTTGCATCCTCTCCTCCGTATGGGATAAGTCAAAGCATTCACTATGATGTAATTATCATCTACGCATCCTCTTATTGTTGAAAAAGACAAATTAATGTATGAATATGTAAGTAATATCGCACTGTTTTCTCTCGAGAACTGAGGGTTATATCTAGTTATAGACCCGGTCTATAACTAGACATAGCCCTTGAATTCGTAATGAGGAGTTCATTACAAACTCAACGTATCCGAGGCAGGATTGCGAAGCACGTCCCAGCACTACTGTATACCTGGCTTATTGCCGACGTCCGAGGTAATTAACTCTTACATCTGTTCCATCTTTCAGGTAGTTAACTCCAAAACATCTCCTTTTTTCTTGTTTAGTTTCTTCAGCTTGATCCTCTG
>JAAAQI020117773.1:4411-15833 GCA_011800005.2 Stichodactyla mertensii
CTGACTTACAGCACCTAGTACACGGTACGGTATGCAGTATCACTGAAATGGTTTCCCATGGGAATGGTTACGTACGAGTGGGAAACGTGCAGTACTGACTTACAGCACGTACACGGTACGGTATGCAGTAACACTGAAATGGCTTCCCATTGTTTGCGCGAGCATTGTTTAATTTCAACGTACAGTTACAGTTACGGTATAGTACAGTATGGTAGTAGCATTGAAAAGGCTTTCCATTGTTTTGTTTGAATCATCAAATCAAAACGCGTAGTTACGGTTACGGTACAATACGGGCAGGCTACATTACGGCCACGGATCTACCGTATTTTTTCAAATGAAATCCGCCCCAGTTTACCACTACGCAGACATTGCTCGTGCTCTTTACAGCGTGGTCACTTCGTGGTCAAGAAACAAACTACTAGATTTAAAATGTAAGTAGCAGTACTCACTGTGTATAGTTTGAATGACTTGTAAGTTGCCATTAATTCTTCAAGGGTGTACTAAATTGAGAGAAAAGAAAATAATGATTAGTACCTCGAAGAACTTTTGACGGGTTTCCAAAGATAGCACTGATTGCTTGTATAACGAATCTGCGAAAGCAAAGATAGACCCACTAGATGGAACTTTTGTGTCTGCTGGAAAATGTTTGCTGGTTAACTTTCTTCCACAAAATAAGGAACAATACTTTACAAAACTTGCAAGTTTGTGAGTGGTATTTCGATCCCTGTTTTTAAATCATAGCAGTTCGTTGGGCTTACTTGATTCAATACAGAAAATCCCTCCAAGGTACTGCTAGTTTTTCTTGCACAGTCCTGGCAGTACACTTGATGTTTGCGGTTATTTGATACGAACACGAAAAGAAGGTTGAAAACCTCGACCTTTGAAACAAAAAGAACAATCAAATTTAAGCTTTAAATCCTTGCTTTTCCTTCTTTCCCTCTCCTTTTTTTTTTTTTTTTTTTTTACTTCTTTTCGAGAAGACAGATATGTTTTTGCAGTTCAAAGCAGGGACGGATAAAGGATTTTATTTAGGGGGTGCAGCATTCATGATCGGGACTCCAGCACCAAAAGTAGATACCAATAAGGCCGTAATTGACAGGGGGGGGGGGTGCACACCCTCTACACCCTTCCACTGGGTCCAGCCCTGCAAAGATCAACGCTGTGAAAAACAAAATGAAATCTTTCCTATAGTGCACAGGGGGGAGGGGAGGGAGAGTGGATGGATACCTACCTTCCTGGGACAGTTAAGGAATATGAATAATGAACAAAACACAGGCCTAAAGAATACAATTTAAAGATGAACAGGACTCACTTCGCACTGAATACAGTAGAATGGTGCCTCATCAGGTCGTCTGCCGTGCCACTGTACTTCGATATTAGCACGCTTTAGGTTATCTAGAGTAATCTGACAATACTTCAACGTTCTTTCGAGGATCATCCTATGAGAGAAACACAAGCATTTACTACACCACTCATGCTAAGAAAACTGAAACATCAGGATATAGTATCCTTCATAGTTTGCGTGTGCACGAGCACGCAAATGAAGTCAAAATCTAACACCATGCATCGTTTAAAAATCAGCCACCACCAATTCCATTGTTTTATGTAGGTTTTGAAATCCAGTGCAAAACCTACATTCTTGAAGTCAGGGGCTACCAAAGTCCGTATCCTATCGAGACTCGTGCAATGGACTTGGTTATAAACTCTAAACTCTGCTCTTGCAAGAACACCTAACATCTCATGATCTTTTAATACGTGTGGGATATGATTTTCCTCAATTGCGCATGTATGGCCTGCGGTCCTTGGTCTTGAATTTCTACGAAAGCACGAGCCTGTGCGTTCAAACCTTTATATAAAGTACTAACCTGATGTGTTCATATAATCTTTTCTCTGATACTCGGATGTTCCTCGCCAGGTTCCAAGTCAAATGAATCATTGCAACGATAGACTTTTCACCTAGAAAAGGGGAGTAAATGTTTCATGAACGGGAAAGAAGGGCGAGTTTAAGGTTTAGTAATGGTATGTCAGATCTTTGAGCCCAGGAGCAGATTCACAATAATTTTTTTTAAGGGGGTGCACCATTTTGATTAAGACTTGTGCGCCAAAAGTTTATAACATTAAATTTGTAATTGACTGTCAGTAAATCATTTCAGGAGGGAGGGGGGTGGTATGCACATCTGCTGCACCCCTTCCCAGGATCTGCCCTTGAGGTTCCACGTGAAGGTAGGGTAAACCTGATGCTAGGATCTGTCTGTCTGCTGTAGGTATGTCCGTTTGTCTGTCTGTTTTGTGTAGGTGTGTGCGAGTAAATTTAGATACACTACCTTGTAGTTTATTCCATTCATATCTCTCTACAGCAGCATTAAAAACGTGTGCTGAATAACAAAATGAGATTTTGATAAGATATACAATCAGAGTGTATGCATTTCACAAGACTACGTAAGGCCCGATGTACAGATGCGCATGGGCACTTGAAAATTACACATTAAAATTGTGAGAAAACTTGCTGGAGGGGTGCTTTGAGCAATGCTGCATGCAACAACAACAACAACAACAACAACAACAACAAGCAAGACAACTCCTGTTATACTATTGCAATTCTCCAACAACTTGTCTTGCAACAGCATTGCTGGGACAATTGCACAGTGCAGCTGGGGCCTTTAATACCTGAAATTGGTCCAACATTCCATGCAATGTTATTACACCATCCCTATAACAGAAGTATACATTAAAAAATGTGTCAACAAAAGAATAATCTAAACAACATCTTAGTTTTTAATCTATGTCTACATCTTTAGCTATCAGTAGACCATAGGCAAGGCAAAAATATTACATTGTGAGTCTGTGAACACTACTTACTAGAGCTTGCACCCAGTGAACAACACCTGGATTAAGCCAAACCAGGTCCCCCGGCCTTTGAATAAATCTATACACAGGTACACGCTCCTCGTAGAGCTCTTCTAGCACTGGCCACCAGGAACCTAAAAAACAAGTATGAAAAGAGGTAAAGCAGGTTGTGTATATGTTGATGGAGAATGCAGGGGCATTCATTTTGCATAACTTGGTTTAGTGTTGAAGACTTCATTGAACATGTGTTCTATACATGGGTGATGCTAAGCTGGGCAGGGGCTTCTTCATTTAGAGATGATGGACTCATTGAAATCTAGATTGCATAGGCAGAGTGAATTAAAAAAGAAAAACCCATTAACTTACCAGTCAGAAAATTGATGCCATGCCTTCAAATAAAACAGACAATTGACAAGTTAAAATTTAGATATTTATAACAGTTTATACAATTTTAATTATGTATGTAGGGGACATGTACGGCACCAGCTTCTAGCATGTGCATGGTATGGTTTGCCATGGCACTGAAATGGCTTCCCATTGTTTGCATGTAAATCATCCAATCACAATGTTACAAATTAATTGCCACGTTGTTTCTCACTGGTACAAAATCTGCTTTATTTTAAGAGGCTTATTCTGACTATGCAGTTACAACTTACTTCTCACACAGATTGTGGATAACTCCCCAGTATTCACTAGGTGTAGCAAACCACTCGCAGTCACCTGGACCAATGTTCATATTCACAGCACATAAACAATTATTTTCTTGGTGTCCTATAATCAAAGTTAAATCAATGCATGTGTAAAAATTTACTTCTAAGAGGAGTCTAGAATTTCCTTCAGGGGGGAGAGAGACATGAATAATACACTATTTCTGGGCTATCTATAGACAACATGGGTGGATCCATGGTAGAGGTGCAGGGGGTGCACAACCCCCCAGATAGGCAATTTACAGTCAGTTATGGCTTTATTATTATTTGCTTTTGGTATTTGACTCCCAAACATAAATGTTGCACCACCCCCCCTCAAAAAAAATCCTGGGGTTGCACCCCCTCAAAAAAGTCCTGGATCTGCCCCTGGATAAGTCTCTAGTTAATATTTACAATAGGGCTCAATAGAGAAACTTAGAAACATTGGATACTATACTCATACTGACCTGGTGTCCTTGATCCAGGGATTTTCATATACAGTTGGACAGAATTCATACCCAATATGGTATGGCCAAAATGACTAAGAAAATTGTGAGGGGCAATGACCTGGAACAAAGAAAATCAGATAAATACATGTTTTTAGATTTCAAAAATTCTGGTAGGAGTAGAAAACAGCATGCTTAAAATGTATTCCCAGTGTTCTTGTGTGAATCATCTTACATTATTATGACCTGCTCATGGTTATAGTGAAGTAGCATACAGTGAGAGAGATACAAGACATTTCTGAAGTAGATGCCAGACTAGGATTACATTTCCAAATGTCCTGACCAAAGGTTAAGGGAGAAAATGGTCCCTGTCCAGGCTCCTCACCTCTTTGGTCCTGCACTATTACAGTGCGACTACTCCAACCAAGGCCACACAAACAAATTTTCAGATAAATTTTCAATGTTCATTTTTGACACTAAATGACAAATTTGTTGCAAGTTTCTACAGCATCGATGCTTCTTGCTCACTTTTATACCAGCCTCATGCCGAAATCATTGAAGTGTGGCATTGGTTATTTTTATCAACAGTTCAAAGGACATCCGGTTTCGATAGTACATGAAAATTTGTTTGGGTGGCCCTGGTTGGAGTAGTCTCACTGTAAATTTATAGGCAATAAAAAGGAACATACCCTAGAAAATGGTGGTAGCTTGTTGAGTTCTTGAAGTTGATCTTTCCATCTAAAACAGTAATAGTGGCTTGAGTTGAGCAAGGAAAATCATAAAAACATATGTTGTATTACATATGCTCATATCAATAGCTTGGTCCACTTTGGTCTTAGTCACACCCCCCTGCCCTCCAAACAGGCCCCAAGGGTTTACATTTTGGGGTACTCGAAGTTGAAGTCCAACATTTCAATAATTTGGTCCACTCTGGCCTCAGTCACACCCCCTACAAATAATCCTGGCTATGGGCTTGCTGATGTCAAAAAATTGAGGTTCAAAAGACTTTCCTTTTTTCTGAATGTTGTAGCCACTTACTTTCTTTCATCTGATAAGTCTACATTTGTCCCAAACTTGATCCACTTGAACTTGCTGCCTCTGGAACTCTTTTTGCTAAAATGATTTTTGACAGATTCAATGGATGATGCATTTGAATGACAGCCACTAAGCAGAACTGTTCTCTGAATTTACAGTAAGTGTTATGTGATACATACCCTGTGTGTGTCATTGATAAAATTAATATTACTAACCTTCTAGAACTGGAAGATGAATCACTGTCTGACTGTATGTGCTCTTTATTTCTCAATAACCTTTCCTCTTCTTCCTGATAAACCAATTCATTCATTCATTCATTCATTCATTCATTCATTCATTGAATAAGAGTGCATCCAAATATATCTAATATATCTTTAGTCTGTTGCTTAGCAAGAAGCTAGAGTGTCACTCAGCTATGCCTCATGTGACTCATACTTTCATTTTTTTTTTTACAAGTAGCCTCCCACATGAAACCAAAACAAAATGAAAACACACTAATCATTGTCTGACATTTCTAAAAACAGTATAATAATTTATATTGTATACTGAATGTATACCAGAGAGTATATAGCTGTTTCAAAAAAGGTTGACAGGATGAATGGCAAATGGCAATTGGTGATTGGCGATTCTACGACCAAAAAGAACTGCAGAGCAATAAGAATTTCTTGACACTCAGTCATTTCTTAAATACCTAAAAATGCCTTTACTGTTCAGCAAAGATCTTTAGCAGGCATTATTTAGGGTTTTAGAAATGACTGTGAAGAAATTCTTATAGCTCCACAGTTCCTTTTGGTCATGTATTCACCAATCACCAATCACCATTCACCATTCTCCCCGCCAACCTTTTTTGAAATAGCTTCATATAATCAATTTTGATTAAACAATTCATTGACAAGCAATAAGCTTAGAATAGTCAATACCCTTAGTGACTCCTGGAAGGTGTTGGCCTGGTACTGGGCATATTTTGCAATAGTAGTGTACGACCTGTTGATAAAATAATTGCCAAGATGAACTATAAAGCTAGTGACATTGAAATAAAAACTGTGCAGCTTCAGATACTGACCTACTGCTCTCACAAAGCCATACTTTTTTTTCTCCACTAGCATCCCAGTTTTCATCAGATGCCTGTTGCCGCTGTTTTAGCAAAAAAAAAAGTTAAATATCTTGAGGATTACAGCATGTTTTCTCTGGTGTGAAAAGCAACTTTGCAAGCATTTTTAAGATTACCTGTGTTCGAACTTCAAGTTGATGATCTCCATTACATTCTACGAGAGACTTGGTAGAGAACAGACTGAGATCTGAAGATAGAGTTGACAATTATTATACATTAATTGAAGTTATTAAAAAATAATCTCAATTTAAGATTTAATCAAGTCTGATGAATGCAAGAAAGAGAAAGATTAAAAACGTTACAGTGCTTTTCATAATTCTGTGACCTTCCGACTCCAGACTTCTGGGCAACGTTGGGCGTTTTGGCTTCCATCAATCAAAGTTTCAACAGTTTGAGTTAGTAATTATTTTGACTGACGGAAGCTAAAATGCCCGACATTGCCCAGACATCTGGAGTCGTAGGTCGCAGAATTATGAAAAGCGCTGTAACAATTGAGAAGAATTTATAGAAAAAATATACCGATGAAATACCTAATTTCTTCGTTGCGAAAAACTGACATTTTCACATGTGAAAATAATGTTACTTTCAGATGTGAAAATAACACCACCATGGCTTGTACCTTTTACAGCTATTTGAAAGCAATAAGGTTTGTTCATCGATAATTATTAAACAGAATATTACATAGGCGCTTTGAGATACAGATTTTATCTTCTCATGTTGAAAATTTCTCATTTGTTTGTTGCCCTAACTCAGGAGAGATCTTTTCAACACTCGAAGATAAAATCCATTATCTCAGCATGCCTATATAATAATCTCTCTAACTTTCATACAAAAAATGAAAGAAATAAGAAAAGGAAATGAAATATAAAATTCAAAATGTACAAAAACTCCATTATTTATCATATGTAATTTTTCCAGTGACCCAAGCCAACACACTTATAAAAAATGACATGGAAGAGAGGCTGCATACCCAGTTTAAGTGCAGAAGCCAGACCTCTAATAACAGTAACAGGTTGCGATGGTGAGAGCGCGAAGTTCTGCAGTGCCTGGGAATAAGCGTCCCTTTTGTTTTCAACCTAAAGAACAGAGAATTACAATAAGTACCTGTTATCTCCTCCATGTTCCCTATACACACCCAGACAACTGACCTCATGATGTAGACAGATTTAATAACGAGGATATAACCTCCAGATGATAGCACAATGATTTTGTTTGTGTATATGTGTGTGCAATATTGTATTCTAAATAAGGGAGGGTTCATATGGGTTTATGTACATAATTTATGTAGAGGGGATCAAGATTTTTCAGCAGCAGATTGGGGGGGGGGGGGTAGTGGTGGTTTGAAAATTAGCTACTTCAGATTGCTCAGACAATCCTGCAAAAGTTTGTACTTACACATATACTTGGTGTAGGAGGAGAGAGCTTGTCTGTTGGTAATGGAGGATAGGGCTGCTTTGGAGGAGTGGGAATCGCTGTCGCATCAAAAAGCAATGACACTTTAGGAACTTGACATCCAGCTGGTCCAATACCAGTGGTAAGGGGTGACTTTGATAAGCTTGGTGAGGCCATAGCAATCATTGATGGTGACATTAATGAAGGGGATAATAATGACTGCTTTGAGTTTGGTGATGCACTAGAGGGATTAACTGTAAGAGGTTGAGTAAGACTTGGAGAGAATGAGACACTGGTAGAAAATTTTTGAGTTGGAGATGATACATATGTTGGTGATGCAAAAGGTGATGAGGATGGGCCACTAGATGAACCATAGCTGTTACTATTTCCTAATGTTGGATCATCTGATCTTGTCAAAGCATTGGGTAAGCTTTGGGAACCTCCAGCATCTGAATTAATTCCTTCCATGGAGGAAGGAAAGGATGGACATGTTGAATTTGAAATGCTAGGAGCTGTTAATAATGTAGAATTAGATTGTGCCAGTGAACTAGAAATATCTGAGGCTCTACTAGATGCAGAAGACAACAAAGGATCAGAGCTCATTGATGTAAGGGCCTTCACATCTTCTTGAGTTACTGGACCATTCTGTTCCCCAATTCCCTGGGGTTCTAATCCTACAGCTGGCAAGCCACTTAAATTATTTACTAGACTTTGTTGTTGGTCATTCACTTCATTACTGGTCGATACATGAAGTTCAGCATTTCCATTTTGCATTGTAAAGTTATTAGCATTACTTTCAGCTGATAACGAAGCCTGGCCCTGAAGGTCTCTCTGATGTTGTTGTTGATCTACAACAGTTTCTGAACCTCTGCTGACTTCTGGTCCTTGTGGAACATGATTATTCATTAATTGTTGCTGCTGCTGTAGTTGTTGCTGTTGCTGCTGGGCATAAAGAAGTTGTAAGTTCTGAGGGGCTGCGAATGTTGATTGTCCTGTCTGTACCATTTTAGCCTGAAACAAAAATGATACTAATAAGCAATCATTGGATGAGGTTGAGCATAATATTGTAAATTATCGAGATTGAGGTTTGTGTTACCTGCCAAAGCTGTAGATTGAGGCAGATAATACAGACTTGAGGTCATGATAATTTATGATATCATGCAAAAACCAAATTAAATAAGTTTTTTGTAATAGTGTATAATGTATATTGTAATAATGTATATCTTTCACCTTCTTTAAGATGTCACTTATAATTGATAATCATATAGCTTTACTACCCCCAAACAAATGAATGACAAATAAATGACATTTAGTGACTTATCATTATTTAATTTGGAGGGGAAGGAGGGATACTTGAATGGTGCCAAAGCACCTCAGGAAAAAAGGAACCCTCCCTTATGTGAAATAAAAAATGTGACCCTTCTTAAGATGGTGGGTAAAATTAATACCACTAAAATCCCTCTAGTTCAGTTGGAAAAAATATTACCCTCTCTTAACCTGCATGTATAAAATGTAACTCTCCCCCTAATCATGGACCATGTTGAAATAAAATATGTTTATAAGACCTGTATAATCATACCTGGACATTTCTCATTGTTCTTGTTGTAAGCTCTGCAGGGATTGGTAGCTTCCATGCTTCACCAACTGAAGGAATATTCCTAAATACCGTAATAGAACATTTTCATTATCAATAGTAAGAAAAAATGTGAAGCTGAATTGCTATTCCTGGGTAAAATCAAGCAGTTGAGTAGTAAAGAGCCCCTATTGAAGGAAAATGGAGGCTGTTTTTCAGATTTTATAAATTTTTATGAGGGAAAATACAATTCCAGGGACATGAGAAGCACATGCAGGTGCTATGTGCTGCTAGAGATCTAGAGTTTGACACCTCTTATCTGTACGTGGCTTACTTTTTGACACTTGGTACTGCTTTTGCAGCCATGGCTTGCTTTGTCTGAAGTGCTTTAACCCTTGCATCTATTGCCAAGTCAGTGGCTCCTATAATGAGATTAAAAATAAAAGATATAACATAGACAAAAGGTTATCAGTGAAACAAAACAAGGTAGAGATAAGTGTGGATAATATTATATCATGCAGAATGCTAAAGAAAATCAAAGGCCAAAAAATTTTTACAGAGTACTCATTCATTTATATTTTGGATCATAAAAATGGAACAGCTTGAACTGTGCACCTTTGAGTCATAACAACACTTGGAAGTGTCAAGAGCACTCAAGAAATGAGGAGAAACACCTGTCTATGGTTCATATTTGTCTCTACACTTCTCTTGTGCTCTCATTATTTTCTGTGTGCTTCTTTAAGGTAATTCCATAGAAATAAAACTGCACATGGAATTTTTGTGAAACTTCGCACAGTAGTAATTTTTGAGTTGCTTATCCACAAAATGAAATAAGAAATAGGGATCACCATGTTCGTTTTTGCGCTGGACGATTTTAAAGTACACCCTCTTTTGTGTCTTGAGGGCTAAATATTTGAAAATTGAAATCACGGCAAAAAAATTCACTTATTGAATCTGCTTATTGCTAGCTCTATAAAGTGAACTCTTTTTCCCTCTTTGCATAACAATCTAGCAATATGATGAGATAAATTGATATGAAAATGCAGATGTTAAGCAAAAGAAGGTAAAATTGGATGATAGTATGTGCCCTCATAGCAGCGTGAAAACAGCTTTGAACGACTCGTTTAGGATAATATCTAAAAATCTGGACAGGGAATCTTCCCAGTAATTACATAGAAAGAAAACCTTATTTTTGTCGATTTGAAGTAATAAAAAACATGGGTGCCCATATTCATTTTTGCGCTATTGTCTTTTAAAAGAGTTAATCTGTATGTAAATGCATCAGTGGCCGATGGACTAGGGCGAGTTTCAAGATAGCACCTAAAAAGTGCTTAGTTTGAAGTGCTCGACAAAATATTGTTTAGAGATATTACTTTTACTCTGTTTCGAGTCACGTCCAACGTAAAGAAGCGAAATGGAAACTTTCAGTATTATGCGCAATAGTGGTGCACAGTCCAAAACTATGGAATTACCTTAACTGGAGCACAAATGAAACTACTCTATTGTTGAGCAACTTTCTCTACTAAAGTGTATTCCTTTCGTATCATATTCTATTGACATACCATATTTTTTTGCTGCACTATAGCACATTATAGCATCACTATAAAACAGAAAGAACAATAAATAGTCTAATTATTAACAGAGAGATTTTCACCTAAATGTAGAAAAACAAAAGTAAAGTAGTAAAGACATGACAGTATAAAATACCCTGGTTGATCACATGCTTCATACAGAATTCCAAGGTCTGTCCAGGCAGCTACATGCATAGGGTCTAGCTGTATAGCACAGACATATGCCTGAAGTGCATCCATTGGCTGATTCTGCTGTTGATATAGTACCCTATAGAATGTAATACTCATGTGAACTACCATACTAAATGCCCAAACAGGGCTTAAAAGATTATTTTACAGGAATTAATGGAAAATGGTGCTCTTTGGGGAACATTCACTTTATAACAGGGGTGTGTGTTCATAGAAGAATTATAGTTAACAAGTGTGTCAAAGTTTTTAGTCCCCCATATTAGCTTTGTTTTTTACAAACAACCCCCCTCCATCCCCCACCCCCATTATGCAACTGATAAAACCCTAACCTCTCAGAAATTATTGCATAAAATCAAAGATGAAACACCCCTTTAGGCTAGGTAAAAATTAGTTGACCCCCCCTTAATTCCTCTGGCCTACACCTCTGCTAAAAATGAATGCTGCTAATTCATGACCACAAACGGATTAGGCATACAAACAAACAACTAATAATAATAAGTAGTGTTTACAACATGAGCAGCCGTGTTGTATCAGAATTTACAACACGAGCCGAAGGTGAGTGATTGTAAATC
>JAAAQI020117884.1:0-15832 GCA_011800005.2 Stichodactyla mertensii
TAGGCTGTATTCAATATAGTCCACAGATTGTAAACAGTTTCAGCAACCAAAAGCAAAACACTGTTCCCAGTAATAGCTGAAAGGTTATTTTAGCATTTTGTTTAATAAAAATGTTTCAAGTGAATGTAAGCATGGTAGAAGTAGTAGTAACTAGGAAAAATTGCAAAAAAGTAGATTTATACTGTCTTGTAGTGCTAATGATAACGCTTAGAGGAAATACTAGTCCATTAGCTTAACACACTGACAATGAGGTGAGTTACCTTGAAACATGTCCAATAAACCAAACAGGTTTAAAATAAAAAAGTCTTTACACACTATTACGATTCTATATATTCTATACATATATACACCATAAAAACAGAATATCAGGGAATGAAAAGGTATTACAGTTACAAACCTGTCCAGCTTCGCACGAAAATCCTGATTTTTTCATGTGAATCTCTACAACGTTGGAAGGATGCTTGACGACCTGAGGAGGAATGGTATCACCATTACGACATGAGTACAATCATCCTCGTGATCAATACTGTGGTCAGTATTCAATACCACCACCACCATCATTGACATCATCACCATCAACACCATCGCCACCAGCATCATCACCAGCATCATCATCATCACCAGCATCATCATCATCACCAGCATCATCATCATCACCATCACAAACAACATAATCACCACTATCAGCATCATCAGCATCAGCACCACCACCAGCACCACCATCAGCATCACCACCATCAGCAGCATCAACAACAACAACAACAACATAATTGCACAACTGTCATCATCATCGTCACCAGAAGCAGCTACACCATGATTTCTAATTTTATCATTTAAACAACAGGTCAGTCATTTACATTTGCATTACCTTTACAATTTGTACACCCTGTAACGATCTGTAAAACCGCAAACAGCGTTCAAGAAAGTACAAGACAAGAGGGACGATGATGAACTTCCAAGACTAAACAATGTAGATAAAAGAATAAGATATATATAACCTCATTGATTGTCTGCTTTGTATGCCATTGTGTGCCAGCTATTTACAGTTCTGGAAGGGCAAAGAACAGAAGAGAAAAGAAAGAAGAACAGACTTACAGATGCTCCATTAGAATCAAATGTAGGTTGTGCAGAACACTTGGTATTCTCCTTGCCCCAGTTATCAAGATGATCTTGACAGTATTCAGGATCATGAGAGTCTAAGTTTGTTTGAAAACGAAGAACCTGACTACAAATAAATAAAAAAATGGACAGATTTCAGGTACTCAAGAAAAAGGGTGGTTAAATTAACTTCTACCTCAAAAGTAAAAGGAGAGAGGGTTTCCTTTTCATATTGATTGGTCACGTACAATTTTCCTGTGAGAGAGGAGATATCTTGAGTTCCTTTATATAACCTTTAATCTCCAACCTACCCTATTCCATGGACCAACATGCCAAAAAAGAAGACAATGAAGAGATGATGTGAGTACCAAAACACTTCAAAGTATGACCGCCTGCCGATCAATTTTTATTAGAAACATTTCGTCAGAATACCTTGGTTGAACCAGTATTGCTACACATGCATGGTGCATTCTGGTCTAGCTTGTGTACATGTATAATTATACTATGTGTAAGGAAAACAATTAATTCTGACTCCACTACACAGGAAACATTTGAATAGATGTGTTTTATTAGGGTACACTTGCCAGTCAGAAATCATATGACAAACAACCTAGTTGATGTAAACTGCCAGCTACGAAAAACCGCTAAACCACATAAAAAACCACCCTGGAGATGTGGCCCAAAAACCGTGGACAATGCGGAAACATACTCCTCGACCTAATGCAGAATTACAGAGCAACTATTTTCTCCGAGGGCTAGAGAGTCTCTGGCTACATACATATATGGGCTCTACAACAACGAAATAGTAAAAACAGCTATAGCACAATGTATGAATTTAAAGGGAAATTACAAAGAAAATGAAAAAAGGCGTGTTCGGCTGTCTGGCCTAGATGGTAATCTCATCCCTATACAAGCCTTATATACTCTACTCTCTTCCCATGAGCCACTGCTCATGACCAGACCCTTTGACCATGCCGGCAGAATAATAATTTCTGACAACAACGCTCCTTCGTAGCTGGACTGTCAGAAATTTCTATTAATAATAGCATGTACCCAAGGTAGAACATGGAAATTTTATGTATTAGCAAAAGTTGAAAAAGGGCTCCCCCTATGGTCCTTTTACTGACCTTTTCCTTTTACTTACTATTTCTAAAGTATTTTGCCGTTAAATTACTTTCTGATATAGTATGGGCGTCATGGTATACATTCTGGGGGCGTCATGGCTAGGGGGCATCATGACCAGTACAGTCAGCATGCAGTTGATGTATTATATCCATAGAAATACAATGAAGACACACAATACAATGGATAGAACAACAATAGACCACAATAGAATTTATGAACATACATGACATCAACTGCCTGCTCTTTAGATTCTCCCAAAGAAATGTAGTCTCTGGGAATGTATATGAAGAGTAATGTTCATGACTGGCACCTTATGGCCTCATCCCTTCTCTATTAGTTCCCTTGACCCACAAGACATTCCCTCTACATTGATCATCTTGTCAAGTACAGGATGTACCACATCATCCATGTATGCACTGGCCTGGTATAGGGGAGCAAGAAGACAAGCATTGGGATCTCTCTTGGAGAGGGAATGTTTCTTGGGAACTGGGAAAAGGATGGACAAAAGAGGAATAATGACATTTTAAAGGATTCAGTATGGACAAGGGGACAAGAAGCAAAGGACACCAACCCTAGCCATGCAAGTAATTATCAATACCTTATCAATTCTGTGGATGATGAAACCATCACTATCAAACACAGGGTTATAACCACACCAGACCAACCTGGAACTACAGCCAGATTATCACACATTAGCATCTTTCTCTCAATCAGCCCATGTCCCTCCATAACAAGAACACCAAGTGATTGAATTAGAATTTAGCAGTTTTGGTTTTGCATAGAGATGAAAACCAGAAATTGACTCCCAAACCACTGTAGGAATAAAACAACAAACAGTTCTACACACAAACGATAGCAGATCCATCTAGGATTTAAACCTGACATTCCTCACCCCCTTAAATGAAGAATGACTTCTCCCTTATCTAACAACACTGCTTTAATCACTTACTGGATTTAAACATCTCAGTTACAGGGTCCTAAAATATTAAGAATAAGATGCTCAAAGAAATGCAAATAGAATAAAGAAGATTCCTTGGAATAAAATAAAGAGGCAAAAACAAAAGGGAATTAAAGAGAATTTTTGAGAGAAACAAGAATTAGCAGGGTTCCTTCTTTCTGTTGAAGAGGCTATCCCAAATCCTTCTCAGTCTAGTCATGTAGGCTTGAAGTCTCTCGCCAACAACGTTTTTTTGAAATGGTGTATCACCAACCCCCCCTCCCCCGACACAATGTTGCTTGAGTAAGATGAGACACCCTGCAGGAACCTCCCTGGGCCACCCTAAATTGAGTGAGGGGGGAAGGGGGGGTGGAGGGGAGAGTCCCAAACAGGAGTGGTCAATTTCAACCAGAATGAGGGTAGTGTCTCAACAAGTTTTTCTCACAATAATTGTAGTTAAATTCTTTCTAGCATCAAAATACTTACAGCATTCTTTTTCCTGACTGGATTAACCATCTCATTATTCTGACTTAGCTTCTGGTTAATTTTTGTCTCGGTTTCCCAACTCATGACAAGATTTTCAAAATTAAAACAGTGTGCACCAACATGAATAACTGAAAATGAAAATATGAGTGGAATGAAATGATCTTTTTCCTGATGCTATCAAAATCCTATTATAAAGGGATGTATCATTGATTAGCAGCAGAAGAGGAGTTCAAATAAAGGGAGGGACACCATATTTATACACCTATTTCAAAGAATGCTGTCGGTGAGAGGCTTCAAGCCAACGCGACTGGACTTAAGAGGACTATGGATAGTATTTGAATTCAATTAATAGTTTCTGCATAAATAAATGCTTCTGTTGCTTGTGGCATTCACTTGTGTCTTTGCTGTAAGGTTGAGGCATGGCTAGAGTTGTATACCATTATGCTAATCATGTTATTCTAATGTTTCATTGATTATCACCCATAGTCCCTTTCAGTCTAGTCACGTAGACTTGAAGCCTCTTGCCAACAATGTTTTTTGAAATAGGTCTACAAAGGGAGGGATATCAAGAATTCTGTGAGTGTTTTGGCGTGTGAGTGCACATTTTTTGGTATCCATTGAGGGTAGAGCTTGATTACTTCTTCCATCTTGTATAGGGAGGGGGTGAAAAAATTCATGATAGTAAAAATGAATTGCACCTCCTCCCTCCCCCCGCTTATTAATGACAAGTCCCTTAGGAATGAAAGGGATCAGAACAAATTGGAATAGAAGAAAGAAAAGAACAAAGAGAAAATGGGATTGCAAGATGGAATACTCCCTCCTCTATCACTATCCCACTTCCAACACTTACTTGTCATTAAACATATAGTATAAGCAATGTACTTGTGAAAAGTCACAGATTTGTCAAGTACACGAATGACAGGTCTCATTACAGTACACTGAAAATGCAAAAGAAATGAATAGGAAATAAATAGGAAATAAATGGGAAATGAATGGGATCAGGCTAGCAACCCAACCCCTGAAGACTTGAAGTGAAAGGCAATGCACAAGTCAGCATATCCCACCTGTGCCACCAAATATTTCAATACCTCTCTCTCTAATAAAAAATGAATGGCACTACATTATTCAAGCCCAATAATTCACCATCATCCAATGCAAATGAACAAATACATAGTCACATGTCCTGCAGAGGTTATTAATATTACCCTAATTGTTGTACTACTTACATGACAATAGCTTCTAATCAGTGAGATAATATTACGGCACATTGTTAGTAGAATAAGCATAGAGTTAAAGTTGAGCACCACTGCTGCACCTCTTGCAATAGGAAGTCCTTTCTACATCAACATGTTTAAATTAAAGAAATATCAATGGACCTTCCTGGAGTTACCCATAATTCTCTTTGATTCAGCGCATGCAAGCAAGGTCAGGGTCTGTTTAGGGGTAAAGTATATGAATTAGACTTCGGAAACTGAACAGAAGACAAACAGCGTTTTATCAGTTGTGGATTAAAATACAAAAGAAGGATGTAAATGGGGTTTACAAAATGGGATATCTAAATAACAGACTTTTTCCTGTTCTTTTTTTGACACAGTTTCCTCAAAACTACAATCAGTTTTCAATGTTTTTTTACCCTGACCTCGCTGGTACATGCAAATCTTAAAGAATTGTGGGAAACCATGGAAAGGAGCATCAAGTTGGGATGACCTGCTTAACTGTGGGGGAATTGTTGTTGGGTTCCTGTGGAAATCAATAGACAGGAAGCCCACACCCTAACATGATTTCAATTTCATTTTTTTTCGCATTGAGAAGAAAAAAATCACACTTCCTCCTCAATCATATGGACGTAATACACGCTAGACTGAATTTCACTTTGTTTCCTGAATTATTCTGGTCAAATCTACCTCTTTTTTCCATAGAACATTCCCTTTTGCACTTTGAAACTTTACTGTTCAAGCTTCATATATAAAATACGTGATATTTCCAACTTTTTTTTGATATCATTACTAACCTTAATAAAGACTCTTAGATAAGTAAACTCTTTCGTCGTTGCATACTCAACGTAAGTCGTCGTAAACAGAACGATGTTGATTAACATCCACACAAACTATTTCAATGAAATTTAAGAGGGTCCTTTTAAGGGGTAAAATGGGAGCTGGGATTGGGCTTTTTTGGGCTGGGAAAATGGGATTTGATGCACTGGGACTGGCATTTAGCCATTACTGGGATTGGGATTTTTCTAACTCTCTAACTCTAACTCTATAACTTGGACTGGAATTTTGTATAAATGGGACTGGGATTTTGCAAAATTTTGGGCTGGGAAATGGGATTAGGACCCTCCCTTCAGGACCCTCATTAAACATTTGTAAAATAATGGAATTAACATGAATATACACAGTGATTTTAGAAGTAACTAAACCAAATTCCTGGAAATAAAGTACCATAAAGTAGTGAAATATTCAACACTTACCACAACAATGTAGCGTCCAATTTCGTTCACTTTAAAACCAAGCATTTTCGCTCTTGAACTCGGCAATCCTTTGATCCAAGGTTTTTATATTTCTACTACTGCTTGTCTATGGTTTCCGATTGTTTTTAATCCTCTAAGATTTTATCATTGCTTTAGTATTAAGATTATAGAAGTCTGTGTCAATTTTTGATTCGACTTTGAATACAACAACGAAAATTATTTAAAATCCTATGCTCTGAAGCATCAGAGGATGGTTAGCTATACAGTAAACAGTAGGTTACCCTAGTGTTTTCATGCATGGCAGGAATCGCCTCATCACAATTTTTTTTATCCAAAAAAATCATCTTTTTTCCAACATTTTGATATGCTTGTGAGCCTGCTGTCCTACCATACAGCGGTATGGCTTACCACAGGTAGCCCAACACTGAAAATTAAATTCCTTTCTTTCAACTCGAGCTGTTGTTTAAAGTATCTTTTCCTAGAGACTTTTGATATTATAAATATTTGCGCATCAAGTGAATATTCAATCTACAGAATTATAAACTGATTATTGTCACTTAGCGCCACAACGAATTGCGCAATCTCGAAGCAGAGTTGTTGACCATGGTTTGCAACGCGGTGTTGAAATAGAACCTGAGAAG
This sequence comes from Stichodactyla mertensii, assembly GCA_011800005.2. Lineage (NCBI taxonomy): Eukaryota > Metazoa > Cnidaria > Anthozoa > Actiniaria > Stichodactylidae > Stichodactyla > Stichodactyla mertensii. The sequence goes on from JAAAQI020117884.1 coordinate 6,758, forward strand.
TTTTAACCAGAAGTTCTAGCAAAGCCCCTGACGCTCGCCTTGACGTTTTGGGAAAGACAGAGATCTACATTCTCGATATACGGGTATGTCACCCCATTGCAAAGTCCTACAAAAACCTCACTCCTCAGCAAATATTTTGTCAGCATGAAAATAATAAGAAGAGAATGTATGCCAGTAGAGTATTGGAAGTTGAACAAGCGACCTTCACGCCTTTAGCATTTACTACGACGGGAGGTATGGCAGAAGAGTGTAGAAGGAACAACAGTTGGCTGGCCAAACTAATTACCAATAAGAAAGAGGAAACATTACGCTACGACTATATTCTGGATACGAGTAAAGGTTTCCTTCTCCATTTTAAGATCAGCTCTTCTATGCCTTAGGGATTTGAAAGCCGCGAAAATGTTACATAGGAACATAAACGATATAGATGTTGATGTTGAGACTGCAATTGCAGCAATTGACTAGATTTTTTATTGCTTATTTTTTCTTATTAGGGGAAAGTTATTCAGGTCATTTATTTATAGAGAATTTTTTCTTACTCCCAGTCTGTACAGTAAGTTTTAATAATTTATTTAGTGTAAATATGTATAGACTAGATAAGATTTATCTTTATTTATTTATTTTTTTAAGGCATTCATAAAAATTGTAATGTTAGATTCGAAGTTTTTGTATTTGAATTGAAGAAACATTAAAGTTTTTTGAATTGTTATCATCATTATTATTATTATCATTATTATTAAATAAAATTTAATAAAAATTATTGTTGTTGTTGGTGGTGGTGGTGTTGGTGTTGTTATGCACAAAGATGTAGCCAGGATTTCCCAGTGGAAAAAGGGGGTCACAACACAAAATATCTGAAAAGTCATTACACTGTAAATGCGCAAGGTTAGTACTACTCCTCTTCCACAGCTTGTTTGAAAAATCCAAGCATTGTTAATTTATTTTGTGCGATATTTGGGTCTTAAAAATTCTCTTTGTTGTAAAAGAATTCGACGCCTTTCGACACGTCGTTCGACTGATCGCACATCTTGTGAAGGTCATGTGACAAGCCTGAAGGTCCACAGAAGAACACACCAATATCGGTACTAAGAAAAAGAAAAAGAAGCTTCATGAAAAAGCAGACATATCATATCGTAAGAAAAATTATACCATGCATATGACGTCATCTCATGAGGGCGTGGCAAATAGAACGGTGCGAAATAGGTTAGTTAATTATATACACAAGTTGCTAAGTACGTTAGCAAATACTCAGGTATGGTAAACTGGTTGGAATATATAAAAAGTAAGATGAATTGGTAAGTAGGGAGCAGGTAGGTGGGTAGTTAAGTGGAAGTAGGTAGGAGGGTAGGTGTGTGAATGGCTGATTGGTTAGGTAGGTAGTAAGTTCGTGGGTAATGAGGTAGGTAGGTAGATAGGTACGTAGGAAGGGAGCTAGAAAGGTATATGTATGGTTAGGTAGGGAAGCTAAGTAGGATAAAGTTCGGTTCAGACGTCGAACTTTCGCCGCGTCGAATCTAATTCCCCGTTAAGGACAACAGCTAAGAAAACGCCGAAAAATACTAAGACATCAGCTCTATCTATCTATTACTTAGCACCAGGTGACAGTGGGTTAAGTTTGGTATACATAATTCTACTAGTTTCAAAGAAAAACAGCGCTCAACCTCAAAAGCAATTAGATTCGACGCGACAAAACTTCGACGTCTGAACTGGACCTAATAAACCCTTACTTATTATGTGCATCAGCCACACTCTTGAAGATATAGTTCCACCGAGGTCTTCCGTATTCAGTTCTAGAAAACAGTCCCGTTATGGGATCTCGTTCAGCTGTTGGCTCTTCGAAGGCAATGCGCTTGGCCTTCGGAAACAAAATGTTTTTCTCAATCGAATGCCATCATTCGATCATAACGACGATATAAATGAATAACGGGCGCACTCAGTAAATAACTGAACAAATGAAAGAACGAGTGAATAAATGCATGAATGATTTTGATGTGAATGGATACAAGAAAGGACCCTTAATTGGCAGTAGAAGAATCTTTGGAAAGAAGCTTTGAATGTATGAACCAAAATTCTTACCGTTTTTGTATCCCATTTTGTTAGAAAGATGTTAATCTGTATGAAGTCGGATTCAGTCATCTTGATTTCGAAAATAAGAACAAGAAAACTGTTATTTCGTGCATTTTACGAGAACACCAGCCGATAGTGTTCTGCCATAAGGATCTTTGTCAAATTGAGTCTCACATAAAGCTATATTACCAAGAGGGAAGACTCATATACAGCATTGGCTAAAAACATCGGGTGTTGATAATGGAAAAGCATTATCGATTACGTTCCGAACGTTGAAGTTCAGCAGTTATCACGTGACATGATAGCCAGAATGCAACAATAGTTGTCGCTCACTTTTGTTATTCCATTCTCTTGATACAGAATAGTTGCTGTACCAGTTGCAGATATTCTCATGGATATTCACGATGAACACTAGACATCCTTACCTGGACTTCAAGACGCTTGAGTAGATCAGAAAACCATTCGAAAGCAAAACTCTCTCTGCAGATCCAATAGAAATATACCTTCTGTACACGCAATGTGTCAGGTGAGTACTGGCGTCTCCACCTTGGAATAAAAGAGATAAAATAAATAAAATGGAATGAAATGGAATGGACCAACATCCACTTGGGCATATTTGCTTTCCCATTTCAGACCACGTGTCATTCCCTTGGGTATTGTTTCTTTGTTTCTCGGTAGTGCTTGAGATGATATGTTAAAGTGGATGAGCCTCACAAAGAATTATATTCACAAGGGATTCGAAATGGGAAAACATTACACCCAAGGGGAATTGGTCTATAAAGAATTAGTTTTTAAACTAGTTAACTATAGTTTTGCTCCAGTTCTCGTTCATCTCGATTGTCGTTTTGGGACCTAGCTTCGTTTGCTAATTTGCATTTTTGGCGCGAAAGGGAGAAGAGGAGACGTACCAGATGGACTTGAGTACAGAAACAAATGGTGTAACACCAATACCAGCACCAATACACATCACGACTTTATACTTGAACACGTCCTATACCACCAGAAACAGCATAAAAATCAATCAAACGAATCAAAAAATCTCCTTTTTAAGCCAAGCTTAAAGATTGTTAAGCACTTACAGTGCTTGCAGTTCCATAAGGCCCATCCACAGCAATCCTAAAAGAAAAGCAAACGGCTTTCATAAATTTAAAAGATAAAAGGTAAATCAATTCTTATTAAAAAGAAAATAATATATAAATTAACATACGGCCAAAAGTTGAGTTGATTAAGTTAATTAAAATGAATAATTGGCTACTTTTATGAACATCTGTGCGGTATTGTACTATTGTTGTTGTTGTTGTTGTTGTCAGATACCTTGGTAGTTGGCTGACGTCTCGTAGCTGATCTTTATCTCCCCAAAGCTCCTTGCTGAGCGCAGCTGAGAAAAAAAAACACCACTTGCTATTCATTAATCGATTCATTGTCCAAAAAGAAGAAAACGTCGAGTTAAAATGCTACAAAATGACGTACAAGTCCAGTCTCCTACTACTCGAATATGAACACTGAAATATTCCTCTTCTGGTGCCTGGAAAAATTAGAGGAAAAGACGCTAGAACAGTGAATCACAGCAAAACTCAACAATGTACAGTGACACTCGAATGGCTTCCGTTCTCTCGACCAACCAAATAGCAAGAGAACGTACTTACAGATGTCAGGGTGAACGGATGCCACTCCAGTTGGGATATCTTGGAACACTGAATGAAAATGTACTGAAAATATACAAACAAAACAAAACAAGACAAAACAAAAAAACAAAAAAACAAAAAAAAAAACAAAAACGAAATTAAAGTATTTTGCGTCCTCTGAGCCTGCCATATTTTTGGCCTGCGTTAAGAAAGAAAATACAGTTCATTTTAATTGTCTCTTAGCCAATAAAGACGCTGTGTGTTGATCTGGCAAGACTCATGACCTAATATAACGCGCTAAACTGTCGATACTCATTCAACTGAGCCAACCTGAAGGCGGTCTTTCATTTATTTGAGATTTTGCCCGAAGGCTTGTCCGGTCTATCCCACAATTAATCATTAACAAATCATTAGTACAAGCCTGATAGTATTGAGTATGGTCACCATCGTTTACAATACAGGTTAAAGTAGTGTAGATAGACGGGACCGCCATTTTAAGTGGTCATCCGAGCAACTTGCAAGTCAAACCCTTAGTAGATGTAATTACAAAGGCAGTACCTTTGTTACTCATTACTCGTTACTTCGCTACTCGTTTTAGTAACACCCGAGCATGTTGCCAAGCGGAGACTAGAAAGACAGAGGATCAGGGAATGAAAAGGCAATACAGATACAAACCTGTCCAGCTTCGCACGAAAATCCGGTTTTTTTCATGTGAATCTCTACAACGTTGGAAGGATGCTTGACGAGCTGAGGAGGAATGGTATCACCATGACGACATGAGTACGATCATCCTCGTCAAATATATTATTCATTACCTCCACCACGATTATTAAAATCATCACCATCATCATCATCATCACCATCATCATCATCATCATCATCACCGTCATCATCACCATCATCATCATCATCTCCATCACCATCACCATCATCACCGTCATCATCACCGTCATCATCACCGTCATCATCATCATCATTACCATCATATCATCATCATCTCCATCACCATCATCAACAACAACACCGTCAATGCACATCTGTCGTCATCATCATCATCATCGGAAGCAGCTGCATGATTTCTGATTTTATCATTTAAACAACAGGTCAGTCATTTCCACTTGCATTACCTTGACAATTTGTACACCCTGTAACGATCTGTAAAACCGCAGACAGCGTTCAAGAAAGTACAAGACAAGAGGGACGATGATGAACTTCCAAGACTAAACAAAGATGTAGATAAAAGAATAAGATACATATCATCACCATATCTATTATTTATAATTGTAAGTAGTATTAATTTTAATATAGTTAAAAATGTAGATAAGCAATTCAGCCGATTGACTGCAAAGTATTTGACAATAAACTACCTATCTATCTATCTATATATCCTCATGGATTGTCTGCTTTGTGTGCCATTGTGACTGCCATTTACAGTTCTGGAAGAGCAAAGAAAAGAAAAGAAAAGAAACAAGAACAGACTTACAGATGCTCCATTAGAATCAAATGTAGGCTGTGCAGAACACTTGGTACTATTCTCCTTGCCCCAGTTATCAAGATGATCTTGACAGTATTCAGGATCATGAGAGTCTAAGTTTGTTTGAAAACGAAGAATGCCACTACAAAACAAACAAATATACAAACGACAGGTACTCAAGAAAAAGCTGGTTAAATTAACCTCTGCATCAAAAGTAAATGAGAAGAGGGTATACCACGATAATCGATACTTTAACAGGGCAGTGTCCTTCCTTTTCTTTTTAACTGGCCACATATAATTTCCTCTGAGAGGGGAGATATATTGTCCATTAGATATCTTCTTTTTATAAATAGAATATAATCTCTAACCTACCCTATTCCATGGACCAACATGCCAAAAAAGAAGACAATGAAGAGATGATGCGAGTACCAAAATACTTCAAAGTACGACCGCCTGTCGATCAATTTTTATTAGAAACATTTCGTCAGAATACCTTGGTTGAACCAGTATTGCTCCATGGTCTAGCACGAGTATATGTTCTATGTGTCAGGCAAACAAGGTAGAACATGGAATTTCTATGTGTCAGCAAAAGTTGAAAAAGAGATCCCTTTTGCTGACCAGGAGAATTGCAGGAGAGTCTAAAGGTGCTGTTACACTAGGCAAGTTTCCCAGCAACTTGTCTTGCAATTTTGTTGTACAGGTTGCATGAGACAGTGCCTAGTGTAACATACCAAAAGTGTCTCACAATTTTGTTGCTGCAACCATTGCGAGAAGCAGAACTCAGCTAAACACTTTTAGTATGTTACACTAGGCACTGTCTCATGCAACCTGTAGAACAAAATTGCAAGACAAGTTGCTGGGGAACTTGCCTAGTGTAACAGCACGCTAAAGAGCATGTAGTTGATGTGACATATTCATAGAAATATAATGAACGACACATAATACAATGGATAGAACGACAACAGACCACAATAGATTTTATGAATACATTACATCAACTGAGTGCTCTGTAGATTCTACTGAAGAAATGCAGCCTCTGGGAAGGGATAGAGTTAATGTTCATGACTGGCTCCCTATGGCCTCATTCCTTCTCTTAGTTCCCTAGACTCACAAAACGTTTCCTCTACATATGATCATCTCATCAAGTAAAGGATTTACAACATCAGCCATGTATACACTGGCCTGGTATAGGTGAGCAAGAAGACAAGGGAATGTTTTTAGAGGGAATGTCTCTTGGGAACTGGGAAAAGGAGGTACAAAAGAGGAATAATAGCATTTTAAAGGATTCAGTATGAACAAGGGGACAGGAAGCAAAGGACAGGAACAGAGGATGCCAATCCTAGCCATGTGAGTAATTATCAATACCTTATCAATTCTGTGGATGATGAAACCATCACTATCAAACACAGGGTTATAACCACACCAGACCAACCTGGAACTACAGCCAGATTATCACACATTAGCATCTTTCTCTCAATCAGCCCGTTTAAGAGCCTCGATAACAGGGACATCAAGTGATTGAATTAGAATTTAGCAGTTTTGGTTTTGCATAGAGACGAAAACCAGAAATTGACTCCCAAACCACTGCAGGAATGAAACAACAAACAGTTCTACACACAAATGATAGCAGATCCATCTAAGATTTACACCTGACCTCCTGATGATTCCTCACCCCTTTTATAAATAATAAAGAATGACTGGTCCCTTAGCTAACAGCACTGTGCTTTAATCACTTACTTGATTTAAACATCTCAATTACAGGGTCCTAAAATATTAAGAATAAGATGCTCAAAGAAATGCAAATAGAAAAAAGAAGATTCCTTGAAATAAAACAAAGAGGCAAAAACAAAAGAGAATTTTTGAGAGAAACAAGAATTAGCAGGGTTCCTTATTTCTGCTGAAGAGGCCCCCGAGTTGAATTCACTCTAGTATCAAAATACTTACAGCATTCTTTTTCCTGACTGGATTAACCATCTCATCACTTTCACTTAGCTTCTGGTCGATTTTTGTTTCGGTTTCCCAACTCATGACAAGATTTTCAAAATTAAAACAGTGTGCACTAACATGAATAACTGAAAATGAAAATAAGAGTGGAATGAAATGGCCTTGTCAGATACCTTCACTACAGATAGCTGTTATGCAACGTTTTGTAAAAAGTTGATATTTTCCGTGATTAGATACTAGTACTAACTAGACTCAACTTATCTATGATAATTCGGAAATTGATATTTGAGTAGCTAAGTACGCTTTGGCTAAAGTCAGAATTAAATCACAAGAAGTATTAGCAAGTAAACTAGCTGATATAATTAAGAATCTATCGCATTAAATTGTTGCGGAAGCGCAATCAAAGTTAATTGTAGGATTAGTTAAGACTTTGCTAAAAGCACTCGGTTAATATTCTATGATTATGATCTTGATCAACAATATAGTCAAGTGAGACTTATGACCTGCAGAATTACATGGGATAGCTGCAGATCGTAGACTAATTAGATAATCGACTAGGGGAATATTCCCTACACTCCGGAGAGTCAAACTGTAGAGCCTAAAAATTCTCTCAGATATATCGAGAATTGTTTTGGTAGAAAGCTGCTCTCCCAGGTAGTTTTGTTTGGGTTATGTCTCACCAAGAGAGCATAAATATGCTCTCTTGGTCTCACTAAAAGTAGTTAAAATGGTACGAAATAAAAATTGTAGTGAGAACGAAAGTGAGAACTAAGAAGCTAGACTGCTCTCCGTGCTTCGTGTAGCTATTAAAATTAAAGGTACGGTCCCGTCTCGTTGATCCCTTTGGTACGATCTAACATAGCCCACTTCTAACACTTACTTGTCATTAAACATATAGTATAAGCAATGTACTTGTGAAAAGTCACAGATTTGTCAAGTACACGAATGAAGGGCCTCATTACAGTACACTGCAAATAAAAAAGAAATGAATAGGAAATTAATGGGAAATTAATGGGAAATGAACGGGAAATGAATGGGAAATGAATGGGATCAGGCTAGCAACCCAATCCCTGAAGACTTGAAGTGAAAGGCAATGCATAAGTCGGCATATCCCACCTCTGCCACCAAATATAGGATACTAACTATCGTAATACTAAAGCCTTTATATATTTAGATTTTTGACATAAAAGCAAATTATGTCTATATAGTCATTTACCCCACACCATAGAAAATACAGCCAATCAGAATGCAAGAAAACTGCGTATTCGTTGGTATTCCACTCTTCCCTCCCATCATGCATTTGTATTTTCTATGGCGTGGGATAAAATAGTTGTACAATGCTTTCTCGTGGCACACCATGGGATATTGTCACTTGTCACTTGTATTTTCTTTTTATACACACTTGCCTAAAGGCTCATGTGTACACATAGAAAATACAAGCGTCCCATGGGATATTCCATGGTATGTCACAAGAAAGCATTGTATAATTAGTATATATAGTCTTCCAGAAGTTATTAATATTACTCTAATTGTCGTACTACTTACATGACTATAGCTTCTAATCAGTGAGATAATATTACGGCACATTGTTAGTAGGATAAGCATAGAGTTAAAGTTAAGCACCATTGCTGCACCTCTTGCAATAGGAAGTCCTTTCTACATCAACATGATTAAAATAAAGAAATATCAATCAAACTGGGATGACTTGATTAACTATGGGGAAGTGGTGGTGGGTTTCCTGTGGATATCAATGAACAGGAAGCCTCATGAATGTGGAAGCTTGCGAGTAAACTAGTATAAGCTGCGTGGGTGTGTAATGAATACAATAACCAATAAAAGGAAATCTGTAACACCGTGAAAAAAGAGAAATGAAACTTAACTTTACTGTCGTTTCGAGCTTTCGCCCTTCGTCGGAGTAAAAGAGTAAAGTAAGGCCAGGAGATGGTATAAATAGAAGAGTGAATT